>CM065134.1:34937982-34980482 GCA_033026305.1 Cirrhinus molitorella
GTCACATTAACCTTCAGAAATCATTTAATATGCTGATTTATTATCAGTGTTGAAAACAGTTGTGTTTTTTTGGAACCTGTAATACTTTTTTCCAAGACTTTTTGATTAATAAAAGGTAAAATAAAAAAAATAATAAATTAAGCACAGATTTTAGTTAATCTAAAGTAAGTTTTGCTTAGTATGGTTGAATTGAATCAACAAAGGTCAGTAGCAAAGACAGTGGTGCATTATATATATATATATATATATATATATATACACACACACACACACACACACACACAAATGATATATAAACTATATTAAATTACATAAATGGTATATTTTTATATATGTCATACTGTTCCAATGTTACTATTTTAAAACTTATATATAATTTTTATATATAACTTTTATATATAAATTATATTAGATAAATGTCTATTATATTGTTATATTATATATATTTTTATATATATATAATTATTTTATAATTAAAATACTTTTAAAAGTAATGCATTACATACAATATTGCATTACAATATTGTGTTAATTCTATCACTATACTATATATACACAAATGATATATTAACTATATTACATAAATTATATTTTATATATGTTACACTATTACAGTGTTATTATTTTTTAATTATATATACATTTACAGATCTCACACCCACCACCCTATTTTATATAAATAATTAAATTCCTTAATTGAAATTATATTTACTATTTTATATAATGTATTATTTTATTTTTAAACAAATTAAAATACATATTTAATAATCTGATTTAAATAAAACTTTTTATTTTAATATACATTAAAAAGTGTCACATTAACCTTCAGAAATCATTTAATATGCAGATTTATTATCAGTGTTGAAAACAGTTGTGTTGCCTGATATTTTTTTGGAACCTGTGATACTTTTTTCCAAGACTTTTTGATTAATAAAAGGTAAAAAAAAAAAAAAAAAAAGTTTGGGGGCTGTAAATTTGTATTCATTCATTCATTCTTTTTTTTTGAAAGAAGTTATTACTTTTATTCAGCAGGGATGTCTTAAATTGCTAAAAAGTGATAGCAAAGACTTACATTGTTAGAAAAGATTTATATTTTAAATAAATACTGGCCTTTTTAACATTTCATTCAAAGAATCCTGAAAAAAGCAACACAGATTCCAAAAAACAATAATAAATCAGTATATTAGAATGATTTCTGAAGGATCATGTGACACTTAAGACTGGAGTAATGGCTGATGAAAATTCAGCTTTGCATCACAGAAAAAAAAAATATTTGAATGTATATTAAAATAGAAACCATTATTTTATATTGTAATAACATTTTGCAGTATTATTGTTTTCTTCTTCCGTATTTTAGATCAAATAAATGCAGTCCTGATGAGCATAAGAGACTTCTTTAAAAACATTACAAGTCTTACTGATCCCAAACTTTTGCACGGCAGTGTACATACTTCAAATAATTTATTGTTTAATAATCAAACTATTTACAAATACCTTTATTTATTTAGATTACAAAATAATCTTTATTTTAAATGATTAATATTTTTATTAATAAAATAGAAAAAGTAAAAAGTTATTTAAATTATAATATATTACAACATTTTGTTACAAATTTAATATGATTTATAAAATGTACAAGTAACATTTATAAATACACAATAAATATAATTTATAGAATTAAACAGTAAAGAAAAAGACGATGTGTGTGTGTATATATATATATATATATATATATATATATATATATATATTAATTTGATTTAAGCAAAACTATTTTTTTTTTAAATCACTATACTATATATAAACACACACACACACATAAATTATATTTATACTATATTAAACAAAATGGTATATTTTTATGTTATACTGTTACAATGTTATTATTTTTTAATTATATATAATTTTTTATATATAAATTATATTATATACATTTATATTATGTTATTATATTAATTAATTTATATTATTATATTATATAAATTTATATACAATTTTTTAGATATAATTAACAAAAATTTACTTTTAAAAGTAATGCATTACATACAATATTGCATTACAATATTTTATTTATTTAATAAATCTAACAAACAATTTAAAATAAATGTATTTAAAATACATAATATTCTTTCTTTTAAATAATTAATATTATTGATTGAATAAAAAAATGAAAATATGGTTAAATTATAATACATTTTTACAAATATAATTTATATAATTACAAAGTAATGAAAAAGACAATGTGTGTGTACTTTGTTCTGCTGATGCTCTGCTGATTTTGTCTTTTGTGGAGGTTTTATTTAGATTATTGACCTCAAGAGCTCAAACTTTCCACACACACCCAAAAGGCCAAAGGTCAGATATCATATTAGACTTTTACAGTAAGATATTTCTTTGTGCCTCTCTCTCTTTCTCTCTGACACACTCACACCCCTCTAAAAGTTTTCACCTCTTTGTTTCAATGCAGGTGTTTCATTGACACTTGATAAACTTACCAACCCTGCGGCTTGTACTGGGTGTGTGTGTGTATATATATATGTGTGTGTGTGTGTGTGTGTGTGTGTGTGTGTGTGTGTGTGTGTGTGTTGCTCTGTCAGCATTCCATACAGGAGACAGGAAGTGCTTTCCCAGAATCCTCTGCCCCACTGAAAAGTCCAGCTCAAACCAGCTTAAGGCTAAAATAGTGCAGCTGGTTGGTTGCTTATCTGGATTAGAGTTTGGAAGTCTTTTCTGCTCACCAAAGCTGCTTTTATTTAATCAAAAATGCAGTAAAATAGTGAAATATTTTTACCATTTAAAACCGCCGTTGTCTATGTGAATATCTGTTAAAATGTAATTTATTTCTGTGATTCAAAGCTGAATTGTCAGCATCATTACTAAAGCCTTCAGTGTCACATGATTCTTCAGAAATCATTCTAAGAAGCTGATTTGCAACTCAAGAAACATTTATGATTAATATCAATGTTGAAAACACCTGTTTTTTTGCAAACCGTCATAGATTTTATTTTTCAGGATTCACGGATGAATAGAAAGTCAAAAAGAACTGCATTTATTTGAAATAGAAATCTTTTAAAACATTATACATGTCTTTAGTGTCACTTACATAAATAAACACATCATCAGTTCATTAGTTGCTCATTGGATCATGGGTAGGTTAAATCCACGATTTACCAATGTGAAGAGAGAAACAAACACCGAAAGCTGGCGGATCCGGGTTTGTGTTTCTGTTGATTCGTAAGGGTTCACAAGGTCACATGACCCACATCAAGACGCACGTTAACTAAAACCTTCACAAAACCCTTCAAAAACATGACTTATGACGGTGCGGACCGAAATACAGACTCAAAAATAAAACCAAACAAACAAGCAGCAACAACAAAGTCCCCGAGAAGTGCAAAGCTATGATTATCGTGTGTATTTGTGTGCAGCTATGCGTTTGAAACGACGAAAATTGCAGCCGGACGAGGAGACGCGTGACCCCAACCCGACTGACCCCACGCAAAATATTTATAACTAAAACACAACAAAAACATCTAAAGTAACAACTTTAGAAAACACCCAAGTTAGAGAGAGAGAAAAAGAGAGAGAGACTATAAAAGTATGCTTACTGTTCTTATTGAACATTCAGCTCCTTTTTATTTCATTGCAAACCGTAAAAGCAGCATAAATATCATGTACTTATCAATTCACACATTTATGAATTATGATTTTTATTTACAATAAATTACAACCACACATAGTATGTCATTATGGAAGGCATTTTCTGCCAAATTTTAAATGAATGTGCCAACTAAAATTTATTAAAATTGAATAATATTAAATAAAATATATTACTTAAATTAATAATATTTGTAATATGAAACAAATGTAACTAATTAAATTAATGTGTCAACTAAAATGAATTAAAATTAAATAATATTAATAATATTAAATAAAATTAATTAAATTAACGTGTCAACTAAAATGAATTAAAATTAAATAATATTAATATATTAAATAAAATTAATTAATTCAATTAATGTGTCAACTAAAATTAAATAATATTAGTAATATTAAATAAAATTAACTAATTAAATTAATGTCAACTAAAATTAATTAAAATTAAATAATATTAATTCAATTAATGTGTCTAAAAAAATAAACTAAAAAATGTAAATAAAAAATATACATTAATATTAAATACATTTATAAAATTGATTATACATTTATAAATTGTGGCACTTATTTTGCGTATAGCTTTTTATACTGAAATTGTTAATCTGGTTTTCATTTTCATTATTAGAATTAAAAATGAAAGAAAATGCCTTACGTATGTAATAACTGAATGCTTTGTTTATTCTACTGTTTTACTGTTAAATGAATATGAACAAATGTTAAGAAATTAATGTATAAATGAATTATAAGAAATTAAAATACATAAAATACAATATAAATTTATATAAAAATATTACAAACAAAATAATATATTATTGAATTAATTAATTAATTAATTAATTAATATTTTGAAAAATCATAAATATACCTGTTTATGAATTAACACAGAAATTAATTATAATTAGAAAAAAAAATAAATAAAAAGAAAAAAAATTAAATGACATGCTAAAGTAAGAGTATACTTGATGTTTATTCATGAAACTGAATATTTTGTTTATTCTATTGTTTTACTGTTAAATGAGTATAAACAATGTTTAGTAATTAATGTATCAATTAATTATAAGAAATTAAAATACAAGAAAATAAAATATTAATATAAATTTTAATAATATTTTAAAACAAATTGACTATATTCAGTATATAATAAAATGTAATTAGCTGAATAAGAATAATGTTATTAATAACAAGATTCTTATTTTTTTACATTATTGAATGTTTATTTATTTTTACTTAATGTATATTTTGAAAAAGCATAAATACACAGAAATGAATTATAATGAATTAAAAATTATGAAAAAATAAAAGTAATTAAATTACACTATAAATTACAAGAGTGTACTTAATGTTTATTCATGTAAAATAGAGTATTTTATTCTATTCTATTTCACTATTAAATGAGTATGGAAAATATTAAATTATTAAATTAAAATATTAAATCAAATTAATGCGTCAACTATAAAACATGTAAATAAAAATATACATTCATATTAAATACATTTATAGAACTGATTATACATTTATAAATTAAAATGTATTTAAACATTACACTATTGGTAGTTTGTACTTTGACAAAAAACTGAATAAGAGAGTATTCTTAACACTTTTTCGGGGAATGTCTGTTGCTTTGCCAATATTGTAATTTAAAATGGCAATACCAAGAAGTACCAAGAACTTTGAAGCAATTTTGAGAAAAAGTGTGTGTCCATCCAGAGTCAAATTGTGCTCTTAATAAGTCAGCAAGTTCAACCTCAATCCTTCAAACACACAACGAGAAAATCTGGAGTCAGCTTTAACCTGACGCACCTCCGCAACGGGTCACCGAACGCTTACGACTAAACTAGACACACACACACACACACACACACACACACACACACACACACACACAGGATACACTCAATTTTAGGGAAAGTTTTAGGTAAAGTCTAATTGTGTTACTTTTTATGGAACATTAACTTTTCTCATCTGGCGTTGGCCTCTTTATTTGTTTTTAATATATAAAGTTCTACTTTTTGGCAAATATAAAACTCACTCTTGGGAAACAAAAACATAAATGAAACACAAATGTAATGTTTATTACAAAAAAATAAGCTAAAATTAAAACGAAAACTGAAAATATACAAAAATCAATCTAAAAAATTTTAGCTGAAAAACAAACAGTTAGTTGCCAAAGCAAGATGTCTAATTTTTTGTATAAATCAACGTACTTAAGTACTAAATGGAAATACATAAAAACTAAAATATGAACAACAATAAATGGAACATAAATAGTATGATTTTTAAAAAAATAAAAAAAAGAATAAAATCACATAACAAATAAGCTATAAAATTAAATAAACGAATTAAGTTAAATTACTAAAAATTAAGCTAAAATTAAAATAAAAAAAGTAAATGTACATATGGCATATGGTATAAATATGATTTATTTAAATTTAAGTTAAATTAACCCTAAATATTAATATTAAACAAACAACAACTGACAAAATGACAAAAGTATACAACAAAATTACTAAATATTAAGCTAAAATTAAAATGAAAACTGAAAATATAAAAAATATATATAAATATAAATTAATAATATAAATATGATACAAGCTTAATTTAAATTAACCCTAAAGATTAATATTAAACAAATAACAAATGACAGAAGTATACAACAAAATGACTAAATATTAAGCTAAAATTAAAATGAAAACTTAAAATATATAAACACAAAAAATATTAGCTAAATAGCGTGATAAAAAAATATAAAAAAAACTAAAATCACATAACAAATAAGCTAGTTTAAAAAAAAGAAAAATGTAAAATATATTATAAATAAAATGATATATGATATAAATATGATATAAGCTTAATTTAAATTAACCCTAAATATTAATATTAAACAAATAACAAATGACAAAAGCATACAACAAAATTACTAAATATTAAGCTAAAAAATGAAAACTGAAAATATAAAAACAAAATCCACATCAAAATATTATTTAAAAATATTAGATAAATATTGTGAAATTAGAAAAAAATAAATAATACATAATATAATAAATAAATAAAAAATATCACATAACAAATAAGCTAAATTAAAAAAAATAAAAAATGTAAAATATTATATAAATGATCATTTTAAATATTAATATTAAAATGACAAGTATACAAGAAAATTACTAAATATTAAGCTAAAATTAAAACTGAAAATATAAAAACAAAAAAAAATATTAGCTAAATAGTGTGATAAAAAAAAAATTCACATAACAAATAAGCTAAAGTAAAAAAAAAAAAAAAAAAAAAAAAAGTAAAATATAATATATAATATAAATAAAATGATAATTTCATTTAGCTGCCAAAGCATTAAAATGACTAAAACTGACAATAAATATAAATATGGCATAATATATGATATAAATATTAAAATGGCAAAAGTATACAAGAAAATTACTACAAAAGTAGCTAAAATTAAAATGAAAACTGAAAATATAAAAACAAAATCCACATCAAAATATTATTTTATTTATTTATTTAGCTAAATAGTGTGAAATTATTTTTTAAAAAAATGTTTAAATATAATATAAATGATCATTTCATTTAGTTCCCAAAGGAAATTTATTTAGTTTAAGTTTAAGACAATAAATATAAATATGGCATGATATATGATATAAATATGATTCATTTAAATTTAATTAACCCTAAATATTAATATTAAAATGGCAAAAGTATACAAGAAAATTACTACAAATTTAGCTAAAATTAAAATGAAAACTTAAAATATAAAACAGTCATTCTTGAGAAGTGGGACAAAACATGTCCACCAATTATAACTGCTATTAGTTTTAAAAATAAAAATATTTTCAAATTATAAATGTTATGGGGATTAATAATAGAATGTATTTAACACAATTATACCCTTCAGTTTAATTTTATCATTATTATGTGAAATCTATGACACTTCTTGTCTTCTCACTACATCTAAAACAGTGTGTCCACAGAGAAGGGCTCATTCATTCATATGCTATAAAATGGATAAAAATGTTTTTTAATGATGAAAAAGAGCTTGTTTTATCAAAAACAACACTTAATAATATATCATATCAAAGCAAGGTTGTTTTTCAATGACACATGTATGTTTAATAAAGTTTCGAAATTGTGTCCTCACTTTTTGTCAACACCGTCAGATATTAATTAAAATGTAATAAAATCAGGAAATATGATGGGCAGCTGTCACTCTAAGAACCCCCTTGCCACAGTGCTCCTCTGCAGAGTACATCAGTGTCAGGCAGGCTCTGCTAAGTTTTAGAGTTTTAGAATATTTGAAATTCTAATGTTAATATTTCCTGTGTCACAATCGTAATGTGTCAACACCATCTTCCAATTTCTGAGGAAATTATTTGAAATATTTAGATCATTTCATTTTCCAGAAGCAGGTTGCATTAGCCTCTAGCATCAACAGAAAAAAACAAAATGGCTACTACATGAACTCCATTTGTTTTGTGAAAGAAATGCAAATTTGTCAACACCGTCAGATGTCACCACCATAAGATTTTGTGTTTCAATGATGTATCAAAATACTTAAATGTGACTCCTGAATAGAAGCTTCAAAAACAACAACATACTCGCTGTTTGTTGTGTTTGTTTTAATACAGTAATTGATTGATTCAATGCATTTGTTACTTAAAATGACTACAAATTCAGGTTTTGGTCACCACCGTCAGATGAATATTTTGACAATATTTCATAATGATATTTAAAATTTGTTGTTGAATTGTTGGTCACATGTGTTAGTGTAATCTGTCTGCTAACTTGAGAATGTTTTAATAAAAAAAAACAATATACAACAAAATTACTAAAAATTAAGCTAAAATTAAAATAATAAAAAAAATAGATCAAATTAAAGCTACATTAAAATATTAATAAAAAATAAGTTCAATATTTCATATCAGTTTGATGTTCATTTTATTTAGCAATTTTTACAAATTGTTCTTAATTCAAGAAAAATAATGCAATGTTTTGGCAAAAAAAAAAAAAATGTGGGAAAAGATTATTTTAAAAAAATAGATTATTATAAAAAAAATAGATCAAATTAAAAGCTACATTAAAATATTAATAAAAAATAAGTTCAATATTTCATATCAGTTTGATGTTTATTTTATTTAGCAATTTTTACAAATTGTTCTTAATTCAAGAAAAATAATGCAATGTTTTGGCAAAAAAAAAAATGTGGGAAAAGATTATTTAACATACTCGCTGTTTGTTGTGTTTGTTTTAATACAGTAATTGATTGATTCAATGCATTTGTTAAAATAATAAAAAAAATTTATTATGAGAATGTGAGTTTAAATAGTTTAAATATATTTATATTTACTGACAATAAATATAAATATGGCATGATATATGATATAAATATGATACAAGTTAAATTTAAATGAACCCTAAATATTATTAATAAAATAAAATGCAACTAAATTACTAAGCATGAAGCTAAAATTAAAAGAAAAAAATAACTACATTAAAATATTAATAAAATCTATAATAATAAAAACAAAAAAATAAAACATTGATACATAAAAAGAGTTAATATTTTCAAATCAGTTTTTTTTATTAATTTTATTTAGCAATTAAAAAAAACATTTTCTCAATTCATTTGAAAACAATTTATTTAAAGTTGAAACTGACAACAAAT
The DNA here is from genome assembly GCA_033026305.1 of Cirrhinus molitorella. Taxonomy (NCBI): domain Eukaryota; kingdom Metazoa; phylum Chordata; class Actinopteri; order Cypriniformes; family Cyprinidae; genus Cirrhinus; species Cirrhinus molitorella. Next base: position 34,947,311 of record CM065134.1, read on the forward strand.
ATAAATATGGCATGATATCAGATATATTAACCCTAAAAATTATAAATAAAAAAAAAAAACGATATACAACAAAATTACTAAAAATTAAGCTAAAATTAAAATAATAAAAAAAATAGATAAAATTAAAAGCTACATTAAAATATTAATAAAAAATAAGTTCAATATTTCATATCAGTTTGATGTTCATTTTATTTAGCAATTTTTACAAATTGTTCTTAATTCAAGAAAAATAATGCAATGTTTTGGCAAAAAAAAAAAATGTGGGAAAAATTATTTAACATACTCGCTGTTTGTTGTGTTTGTTTTAATACAGTAATTGATTGATTCAATGCATTTGTTACTTAAAATGACTACAAATTCAGGTTTTGGTCACCACCGTCAGATGAATATTTTGACAATATTTCATAATGATATTTAAAATTTGTTGTTGAATTGTTGGTCACATGTGTTAGTGTAATCTGTCTGCTAACTTGAGAATGTGTTTTGAAATGTTAAATACATCTAGAATGCTGTTAAAGATAAAGATAAAATTATATTACACAGTACAAGTTAAAAAGCACATTTTGTTAAAAAAAATAGAAAGGTTGGGAGGTTGTATCAAAGCATAGTTCAGTATCTTAGTGCATATAAGATACATAAATGTGGTTTCATTTGTCTGAGTACATGGTTTTATTTTTTCAATTTTGCACCCTGTTTTGTCCCACTTCTCAAGAATGACTGAAAAACAATAAAAATATTCATTTAATATAAAAAAAGAAACACAAATTTATTGTTTATCTACAGTCATTTTTGCGCATTTGTATGGTTGAATTTGATCATCGAAGGTCAGCAGCATTAATTATTTTCTTGTGAATTAAAAAGTATTGCACAACTAGTTACTTGAAAAGGTAATCTGATTACTTGTAATGCATTACTCCCAACACTGGATACACTCACACTCAGACACACAGAAACACAGTTTAAGCTGTAAATGTTAACATAAAATCCAGGGGGATGAAGAAAAGAGTGAAAAGAGAAAATATAGAAGAGAAACAAACAGAGATGGACACATGTAGAGAGAAAGAAAGGCAGAAGTAAAAGAGAGAGAGAGAGATATTTGGCCGAGTAACAGTAGGTTTATTCATCCTGCAGCGTGAGAAGAATTTTAATTTTTCAGCGAGTGGGAGAAACCAACAAAGCCAGAGAGAAGAAGGACAGCAGCAGGAAAGACATGTCAGAACAACCTCTTAAAGACAAAGACTGAAAAAACGACCTCTCTCCCTCACTTTCTCATGTACTTCAGCATGTGCTGTTGTGTAATTCCTCACACGAACACAGGGAGCGCTATAGAGCACTGTCAGTTTACAAAACTAATGGTTAAGAATTTTTGGAAAACAGCCTTTTATTAAAAGCGAGAAAGAACCAGTGACTTCAGACGAAAGGTGAAGGTGAATCAGAGGTGAAACTAGTTATTATATTTAGCAATAACTGCAGAAAGATGCTAAAAATAGATTTTATGAAGCTTTTGAGCTTGTTTGAAATTGATAAGGAGGGTTTATAGATCTAATTCATTTTTTATGCTGAATTATCCCTGATATGGACTTTTAAAGTTAACTAAAATAAAAATACAACTATTGAAAAATATGTATTTTCAGCTAGTTGCCAATACACTAAAATTACAGGAATTACATTTTAAAACATTTAAAAAATAAAAACCTAAAACAGTATGACTAAAAAAAAAAATATAAAAATTAAGCTAAAATTAAGCTAAAATTAAAAAACATTTTTTAAATTAAAAAACAGGGCTACTGAAAAAATTAAATTCACATCAAAATATTATAATATGTTTAAGTCAAAGTACCTAAGTTACTAAATGACAAATAAAAACAAAAATTTATATAAAAATAAATTAAATAAATAAAAAAACACAAAAATCAATTAAAATAAAAAAAATTGAAAAATATTTAATATATATTAATAAAGTATAAAATTAAATTAGTTGCCAAATGAACTTATCTCATTTTTATTAATTTAAGTTGAAGCATTACAATGACTAAAACTGGCAATAAATATAAATATGGCATGATATATGATATAAATATGATACAAGTTTAATTTAAATGAACCCTAAATATTAATAATAAAATAAAATGCAACTAAATGACTAAACATTAAGCTAAAATTAAAAGAAAAACAGAACTACATTAAAATATTAATAAAATCTATAATAATAAAAACAAAAAAATACAACATTGATACATAAAAAGAGTTAATATTTTCAAATCAGTTTTTTTTATTAATTTTATTTAGCAATTTAAAAAAAAATCCTCTCAATTCATTTGAAAACAATTTATTTAAAGTTGAAACTGACAATAAATATAAATAAGGCATGATATAAGATATATTAACCCTAAAAATTATAAGTAAAAAATAAACGATATACAACAAAATTACTAAAAATTAAGCTAAAATTAAAATAATAAAAAAAAAATAGATCAAATTAAAAGCTACATTAAAATATTAATAAAAAATAAGTTAAATATTTCATATCAGTTTGATGTTCATTTTATTTAGCAATTTTTACAAATTGTTCTTAATTCAAGAAAAATAATGCAATGTTTTGGCAAAAAAAAAAAATGTGGGAAAAGATTATTTATTAATTTATTTATTTAAAGCACTAAAATGACTAAAACTGACAATAAATATAAATATGGCATGATATATGATGATATGATATGATGATATTTAAATTTAAGATATATTAACCATAAATATTACAAAAAAAAAAGACAAAAGTATACAACATAATGACAAAAATTAAGTTAAAATTAAAAGGAAAACTTAAAATATACAAATAAAAGCTACATTAAAATATTAATAAAATCTAGAAAGTTAATTATTTCATATCAGTTCAATGTTTATTCAATTTTATTTAGCAATTTAAAACTATTTTTCTTAATTAGAGAAAAAATATGCAATATGTTTTGGCAAATAAAAAAATGTGGGCAAACATTATTTAGTTTAATTTAAAAGCACTAAAAATCTAAAACTGATATTAAATATAAACATGGCATGCTATATGATATAAATATGATATTTAAATTTAATTAAATTGAAAACTTAAAATATAAAAATAAAAGCTGCATTTGAATATTAACAAAATCTATAATTATATATAAACGATAAAACAACATTGATGCATAAAAGTTAATTATTTCATATCAGTACAATGTTTATTCATTTTATTTAGCAATTTATTCATAAAAATTATGCAATATGTTTTGGCAAATAAAAAAAAATGTGGAAAACGTTATTTATTTAGTTTAATTTAAAAGCACTAAAATGACAAAAAAATGATATTAAATATACACATGGCATGCTATATAATATAAATATGATATTTAAATTTAATTAGTTAAATTGAAAACTTAAAATATAAAAATAAAAGCTGCATTTGAATATTAACAAAATCTATAATTATATATAAACGATAAAACAACATTGATGCATAAAAGTTAATTATTTCATATCAGTACAATGTTTATTCATTTTATTTAGCAATTTATTAATAAAAATTATGCAATATGTTTTGGCAAATAAAAAAAAATGTGGAAAACGTTATTTATTTAGTTTAATTTAAAAGCACTAAAATGACAAAAAACTGATATTAAATATACACATGGCATGCTATATAATATAAATATGATATTTAAATTTAATTAGTTAAAGTTTAACTTAAAATATAAAAATAAAAGCTGCATTTGAATATTAACAAAATCTATAATTATATATATATATATATATATATATATATAAAGATAAAACTATATTGATGCATAAAAGTTCATTATTTCATATCAGTGCAATATTTATTATTATTATATTTTTATTAATTTTATTTAGTAATTTATTTATAAAAAATTAAAATTATGCAATTATGCAATATGTTTTGTCAAATAAAAAACGTGGGAAATCTCCGGTTCATCGGTACTGATGGAGAGCGAGACGGACAGCGTGAACTTTGACAGTGTCAGAACTGTGTTCACAGTGTGAAACCAACAGCTGCATCCAACATCTATCCCTCTATCAGTCTGTGGAAAGTCAGTGTGTTTGTGTTTGAGGAGACTGAGGTGTTTGTGGTCCGGCTCTGTGGGCGAGCGAACACAAAGTGAGCTGTTCCTTCTGCACGTGCTCAGATGCATCACTGTGACACCATTCAGTGCCACCACACACACACACACACACACACACACACACACACACACACTCACACACACAGGGAGTCTGTCCTAAAGCGTGTGTGTTTTCCTGCGGTGAATGGCACAGTACATCATGTCCAGGGTGAGCATTACAGCTGTGACAATACTGCCACAATGTGTGTGTGAAACAACTGAGAAACACAAGAAACTACGAAAACGTAGGAATTCAATGAGTGACGCAGGGAAACATGATATCTGACCAAATGTAATCTAATCTAACAGTCTGAAAGAAATAGCATACCTTAAAGTTTGCCATCGGTTATTTAAAGGGATAGTTTAACTAAAAGTTAAAGTTCTGTCATCATTTATAAGATATTTTGAAGAATGTGGGAGCCAAATTGTTTTGGGCCCCATTGCTTTGCATAGTATGGACAAAAAAATACTATTTTATTCTATGGAGCCCAAAACTTTTTGGTTACCAAAATATTTTCTATTGATTTTTTTTATTTTTATTTTCAGATTAACTATTCCTTTGATGGTGGAGTCATTATTTACACTTTCATAAAGAAATTAGTTTGTTTGCTGAATTAACTGGTATTTGCAATTTTGTAAGTTTTAATTGATATTTGCAATATTTTTTGTAAATTTTCACTGGTATTGGCAATTTGTGTAAGTTTTATTTGGTATTTGCAATTTTGTAAGTTCTAACTGATATTTGCAATTTTTTGTAAGGTTTCACTGGCATTTGTAATGTTGTATGTGTTTACTGGTATATGCAATTTTCTAAGTTTTCACTGGTTTTAAACTGGTTGCTAAGTTTTAACTGGTTGCTAAGTTTTCACTGGTATATGCAATTTTCTAAGTTTTAACTGGTATTTGCTTTTTTAATTTTTTACTGGTATTTTTGCATTTTTTTTTAAGTTTTAACTGGTATTTGCAGTTTTGTAAGTTTTCAATGATATTTAAAAATGTTGTAACTTTCACTTGGTATTTGTAATTTTTGGTACATTTTCACTGTTATATTCAATTTTGTAAGTTTTAATTGGTATTTGAATTTTTTTTTTTTAAGTTTTCAGCGGTATTTTTGCAATTTTTGTAAGTTTTAACTGGCATTTATAATGTTGTATGTTTTTACTGGTATATGAAATTTTCTAAGTTTTCATTGGTATTTTCTTTTTTTAATTTTTCACTGGTAATTTTGCAATTTTTTTTATAAGTCTTAACTGGTGTTTGCAATTTTGTAAGTGTTAACTGATATTTGCAACTTTTTGTACGTTTTCACTGGCATTTGTAATTTTGTACGTTTTTACTGGTATATGCAATTTTCTAAGTTTTAATTGGCATTTGCAATTTTTTTTTTAAGTTTTCACTGGTATTTTTGTAAGTTTTAACTGGTATTTGCAATTTTGTAACTTAACTGATATTTGCAATTTTTGTAAGTTTTAACTGGTATTTGCAGTTTTGTAAGTTTTCAATGATATTTAAAAATGTTGTAAGGTTTCACTGGTATATGCAATTTGTAACTTTCACTTGGTATTTGTAATTTTTGGTACATTTTCACTGTTATATTCAATTTTGTAAGTTTTAATTGGTATTTGAATTTTTTTACGTTTTCAGCGGTATTTTTGCAATTTTTGTAAGTTTTAACTGGCATTTATAACATTGTATGTTTTTACTGGTATATGAAATTTTCTAAGTTTTCACTGGTATTTTTTGCAATTTTTATAAGTTTTAACTGGTTTTAACTGTTTGCTAAGTTTTGCTAAGTTTTAACTGGTTTTAAACTGGTTGCTAAGTTTTAACTGGTTGCTAAGTTTTCACTGGTATTTGCAATTTTCTAAGTTTTAATTGGTATTTGCTTTGTTTTAATTTTTCACTGGTATTTTTGCATTTTTTTTAAGTTTTAACTGGTATTTGCAGTTTTGTAAGTTTTCAATGATATTTAAAAATGTTGTAAGGTTTCACTGGTATATGCAATTTGTAACTTTCACTTGGTATTTGTAATTTTTGGTACATTTTCACTATTATATTCAATTTTGTAAGTTTTAATTGGTATTTGAAATTTTTTTTTTTTTAAGTTTTCAGCGGTATTTTTGCAATTTTCTAAGTTTTAATTGGTATTTGCTTTGTTTTAATTTTTCACTGGTATTTTTGCAGTTTTTTATAAGTTTTAGCTGGTGTTTGCAATTTTGTAAGTGTTAACTGATACTTGCAACTTTTTGTAAGTTTTAACTGGTGTTTGCAATTTTGTAAGTTTTACTGATATTTGCAATTTTTTATACGTTTTAACTGGTATACGCAATTTGTAAGTTTTAACTGGTATTTGTAATTTTTGGTAAGTTTTCACTGGTATTTGCAAGTTAGTAAGTTTAACTGGCATTGGCAGTTTTGTAAGCTTTAATTGATATTTGCTATTTTTTTTTTTTTTTCTCAGTATTTGCTATTTTTTGTAACTTTTCACTGGTAATTGCAACTTTTGTAAGTTTTCACCGATATTTTAAGTTTTAATGCACAATTTCAGGTGTAAAGCCACAGTTCACCTCCGGGTCGAAATTGGTCCGATTCACGCAACAATTTATTTTCAATAGTTACATCTCTTAAAAATTGTTTTTTAAAAAATCAAATAGATATATAAATGTGCATTTTGAGAGTCTTAATCCATATGCAAAGTTTCTGTCCCCACTTACTATACACTATAAATAAACTATACATTTGTATGTTCTGCTTTAAAACAAAAATATTATTTTATATCACAATATAATAAAAAGTAATTTATTGAAGTTTATTTTAAATTATTAATATTAATAAAATTTTAATTGCCAAAGGAACATGTTTAATTTCCATTTAGTTTAAGTTGAAGCATTAAAATTGCTAACTGGAAATAAACAAAAACTAAAATAGAAATAAAAATACATTGAGCCTAAATAGTATGACTAAAAAAAATGTAGAATAAAAATTACAAAAGCACATTTTACACTTTAAAAAATTAAAATGGAAACTGAACATACAAAAATGAAAACTACATCAAAATATTAATAAAATATAATATGTAAATTATAATAAGGCATTAAATAAAATCTCAGTTGAATTTTAATTGGCAATTTGAAACAAGTGTCATTATTTATTTTTTTAGAAAAATAATGTAATATGTTTTGGCAAATCTGCTGTATTCTGTACTTAATCCATATACAAATGTTTTTTCCCTGTACTAAAACTGTATTTTTTAGAATTTTGTACATACTATTTCCAGGTCAAAACTGACCCAAATGTGATAAGAGGGTTTATTATGTTAATGTGACCCGTTTGCTCCATTTGAGCTTTTGTTGTTGTACTTTTATCTAACTTATCTTGCACTGCTATGACAATACAAATATTTTTTTTGCAAATACAGCACATTAAACTGATAGACGCACACTGTGTGCTGTGTCAGCCGTCAATTTCTGTAATGGACTTACAAAAAAAAATTAAAATAACATTCCATATTGAGAAAGAGAGAGAGAGAAAAGCTGAGACAATGATGTGCTGACAGCTCTCCACACCCACACACACACACACACACACACACACAGCGCTTTTGTCCATTAAGTTATTAGGGGTGTCTTCTTAATCTGAACTTAAAAGCAGACTGGAAAAGATCCAGAGGGCAAAAAACAGACAACAGAACAATGGAAAATGTAAGAGATGATAAGAAGTTGAAGGAAACACTGATAAAGAATAAACTAACGGAAACAATATTGTTATGAAGAATCACCCAAGACACACACACACACACACACTGACTTGACTTCTTTTTGACATTAGGGAATTATCAGGAATTAAGTTTGTTTTCTTCACATGTGATGAGATAATACTCCACTCAGAAACACAATTTAGACACTGTGTGTGTGTGTGTGTGTGTGTGTGTGTGTGTGTGTGTGTGTGTGTGTGTGTGTGTAAATCTCAGGATTTGGTTTCATATTTGGGTCTTAAATCTAAGCACATAAAAGCTTGAGGAACAAGAACATACTCTGAAGCCAAAACAATACAAAAAGAACAAAAACACACAATTTCACAACAAAAACACTAAATCCTCCGTACGTAATCGGCCAGAAACTCCTCCTGAGTCTCTGGTCACCCTGACAGGCTTGACAAGAAAGATCGTTGATTAAAAATGAAGTTTGGAGTTAGGTTTAAAGTTGATAAAAAATATTAACATAAATGCAAATATTATGAATGTTTCATTTTAAAGTTAAAAATGTAAAAAAAAAAAAAAAAAAAAAGACATTTGCATAAAACCATGCAATTTATTTTTATTTATTATTATTATTTTTTATTATTTTTCAGAAAGATGTCCAGTTAATTTGGGGAAAATAAATGGTATTTTAAAGTTTAATTTTAAAATAAATTTATAAAGTTAATTTTAAAATGACAAATGCAAATATTATAAATGTTTAATTAACTTTAAAGTTAAAAATTTAAAAGTAATTAAAAAAAAGATAAATAATATTTACATAAAATCAAAATACACAAAATACAAAATAAGAAATCTTGTTTTTTTTTTGTTTTTTTTAGAAAGATGATTAAAAATTTAAAATGTTTAAAGTTATCTTTAAAGTTAATTTAAAAAGCAGTAACAAATGCAGTTAATTTTAAAAAGAAACATAATATTTACCTAAAACCATTTGCATTTTTTTAAAGATGTGTCATTTTTCAAAAAGATGTCAAGGTAATTTGGAAAAAAAGGCAATTTTTTTTAGAAAGATGTCAAGTTAATTTGGAAAAAAAAAAAAAACTGGTAATTTTTTTTTTGAAAGATGTTGAATAAAATGTACAATTTTTAAAGTTAAGTTTAAATGTATTTTTTTTTTTTTTTTAAATATATAGTAACATAAATGCAAATATTATGAATGCTGAATTCACTTTTAATGAAAAAAATCATTTAAAATAAATTCATTCAAGATCATTTAAAAAAAGAGAATATTTGAATAAAAACATCCAAAATCTTTCAAATACTTTTTCATTTTTCAGAACACTGTCAAGTTAATTTGAGGAATTTTTTTAGAAAGATATTGATTCAAATTTAAAGTTTAAAATTAATAAAAAAAATAGTAACAAAAAAAAGTTAGTTTAAAAAAGAAACATATTTGCATAAAACTATGCAAATCTTTGACTTGTCATTTTTCAGAAATATGTCAAGTTAATTCTGAAAAAAAAAGATAAGATAAGAAAAAAATTGTAAAAGTTTAAAGTTAAGTTTAAAGTTAATTAAAAAATATATAGTAAAAAAATGCAAATATTATGAATGTTTAATTAACTTTAAAGTTAATTTGTAATACAAAAAAAGAAAGTTTTAGAAAGATGCTGATTAAAATGTAAAAAATATTATATTATATTATATTATATTATAGAAAGCAAATGCAAATATTATGAATGTTTAATTAACTTTAAAAAAATTTAAGTTCATAAAAAAGAAACATTTGCATAAAACCATGCAAATCTTTCAAATACTTATTTTTCAGAAAAATTAAGTTAATTTGGTGGGAATTTTTTTTTTTTTTTTTAGGAAAATGTAAAAGTCTGAAGTTTATTTTAAAGTTACAAAAAAAAAATGCAAAAAAATAAAGTTATTTTTTTTTTACATTTATACAAATCTAAAAATATATATAAATATAAAAAAAATATAAAAAACAATATTTGCAAAAAAACATACAAATCTTTCAAAGACTTGTCATTTTTTCAGAAAGATGTCAAGTTAATTGCAAAAAAGTATGGTACAAACCACAAAACCACTACTATAATATATGAGCTAATAAACATTGGTGGGCGGGGCTATGAGATGAAAAGAGCCAATCAGCTGCCTGTATTAAATGGAACAGACTGTACTGAAGGAACGAGAGCATAAACACAAATCTACATAACTTAAGGAAAATATCCAAAACTGTCCAATTCTGACATTTATCATTCTCAACCTCAACAACTACTTAACTTTCCAAGTTATTTTTCATTATAAAGTTCTTAAATGTTATTAAAAGTGCCTGCATGTGAAACGTTGACATCAGATCCGTGCAAATCCATAACACTGATAAAATCAGTTCTTTCTAAAGACGCTGTGAGTATTAACTGTGTGTGTTTCAACACAATGGATTGTGGAGGAATGCAGACGGAGTTTTCCAGAGGTTATCAAGCTGTGCAATGAAGACTTTCACTGAACACACGCCTCCCTTCTGAGAACTCAGGTGACGCAGCGTGTCGCTGTGTGTTTTCATGTACACAGGTGAAAGTGTGTGTGTGTGTATGAACACTCAGAGGTGTGTTACACCACAAAAGCTGACCTTTTGTAACATCAAATAAGGGAGTAACTAACTAGAAGTAATGCTGACACCAATTACATTTTTCAGCAGCGTGATAGTTTTCAAAACAATGCTGCATGCTATTTTTGTCACATTGTATTGCATAAACAAGCAGAGATAATAAAAGGTGCATTTTAAAATATTAATTTCAATGAACATGCATGAAAGGTTTTTTTGTATCAAAATAAATCTGAATTAAAAACTAATTTCCCTTGTTATATAAATTACAAAATGTAAAATTTAAATTTAAATTTAATGGTAATTCTATTTGTTTCTAGCAACAATAAAATAATTTGTAATGTTTTAATATTTAATATTTAATTATTTAATTATTGCTAATGTTATAATGTTTTGTTCGTTCTTCTGCTCACTAAGCCTGCATTTATTTGATTTAAAGTACAGCAAAAACAGTACAATTTTGAAATATTTTTAAAATAAAAACTTTTTTTTTACTTTTTCTATTTTAATATATTTTAAAATTTAATTTATTTCTGTGATTTCAAAGCTGATTTTTTTAGCAGCATTACTCCAGTCACATGATCATTCAGTAATCATTCTAATAATCTGATTTGCGATTTAAAAACAGTATTATTATTATTATTATTATTATTGTTGTTGTTGTTGTTGTTGTTGAAAACAGCCGAGTAGAATTTCAGTTTTGTTGACAAATAGAAAGTTAAGAAGAACAGCATTTATCTGAAATAGAAGTGTTTTGTAATTTAAAATAAATAAATAAATAAATAGATAAATATTTTGAATAGTATATTGTATAATTTAAAAAAAGCTTTTATTTAAGATAAATGCAGATCTTTGTATCTTCGTATTCTTCAAAGAAAACTAAAAAAAATATACTCTGTTTTAAACATCAATAATAATAATAATAATAATAATAATAATAATAATAATAATAATAATAGTTGTTTCTTGAACAGCAAATCAGAATATTAGTATGATTTCTGAAGGATGTAAAGACTGGAGTAATGATGCTAAAAATTTTGATTTGATCACAAAAATAAATTACATTTTTAAATATATTAAAATAGGGAAAAAGTTATTTTAAATAGTAAAAATATTACACAATTTTTACTGTTTGTGCTGTACTTTGTGATGCAGAAGAGACTTTAAAAAAAACATTAAAAATCTTACCGTTCAAAAACGTTTGATTGGTATTGTACATCTTTAATATTTATTATGTATTATTTAAATATAAATATTTAAATGAAATATTCATTACTTAAATATCAAAGTATTTGGTGTTTAAAAACATTTATATACCATTTAGATTTGTAACCTAAATATTTATTTTTGCAACAAAGGTTATTGACTGGTAGTGTAAATATAAATTATATTCCATAAAATAATAATATAAAAATATATTCTAATACGTCTTTACAATCAATTAACAAAAGTGTATCAAAGTCAGTGAACTGATGACAGATGAAGCGATCAGAGTTTGAAGTCAGGATGTAAACGTGTGTTTTCAGCAAACAAAAACACTGTTTCTGTTGTGGAAAATCTTTGGTTACATTTGACGGCTCGACATGCGGCAATAGACACATTTACAGTAAATACAACGAGACGTTTCCTCCAAACACGCTGCTGTTTACATCCACACAAAACCTCAACTTTTGTCTCAAATGTCCACAGGACAGTGCTCCTGAAGAACGTCCAAGACGAAATGAGCAAACCTGAGATTAAATGAGTTTTTGAAGGATATCTGACTCACTTTATTTACACAACAAAGATTAAAAAGTGTTACAATGTAGTTCAAATATTAAGAGCACAAGTTACAAAACACTTTACGATAAGGTCTCATTAGTTAAATGCAGTCACCTATATTAGATAACACAAACTAATAATTAACAATACTTACAGTAATAAATTCTGCAGAATGCAGAAACGTTACTTTCAGCATTTACTAATAAATTTTAAGATTGTCACTGTGAGCGATTAACAAATGTGACCCTGTACCACAAAACCAGTCATAAGGGGCAATTTTATGGAGTAAATTTTGTGCCAATATTCAAACAACAAACGCACTTTCAAAACTTTCAAACAAATGCAAAGTGGTTTGCAAATACAAAACCCTATTTTCTTTGCAAACCAGATTTTGCAGAATTTGTTTGATTAACATTGGCACAAAATTCACTCCATACTATTTTTTTAAATTGAGATTTATACATCATCTGGAAGCGAAACAAAATAAGCTTTCTATTAATGTATGGTTTGTTAGGATAGGACAATGTTTGGTCAAAATACATCTATTTGAAAATTTGGAGTCTGATGGTGCAAAAAAATCTAAATATTGAGAAAATCGCCTTTTAAAGTTGTCCAAATGAAGTTCTTAGCAATGCATATTACTAATCAAAAATTAAGTTTTAATATATTTACAGTAGGAAATTTACAAAATATCTTCATGGAACATGATCTTTACTTAATATCCTAATGATTTTTGGCATAAAAGAAAAATCTATAATTTTGACCCATACTATGTATTTTTGGCTACTGCTATAAATATTCCTACCTGTGCTACTTAAGACTGGTTTATTTGTGTCTCTGTGCATTTATTTGATCCAAAGTACAGCAAAAAACAGCAAAATTTTTAAATATTTTTACTATTTAGAATAACCGTTTTCTATTTAAATATATTTTAAAATGTAATTTATTTCTGTGATTTCAACCCTGAATTTTTAGCATCATTGCTCCAGTCTTCAGTGTCACATGATCCTTCAGAAATCATTCTAATATTCTGATTTGCTCATGGACAACAAAACCACTCATAAGGGTTGTAATAAATATGATGTATGGTTTGTTAGAATAGGATAATTTTTGGTCAAAATACAACTACTTGAAAATCTGGAATCTGAAAGAGCAAAAAAAATAAATAAATAAAATAAAAAAATAATCGAAATATTTAGATAAATCGCCTTTAAAGCTGTCCAAATGAAGTTCTTAGCAATGCATATTACGAATCAAAAATGACTTTCTTTTGTAATCTGGTGTGGCTTCTTATCACAGAAACATTCTTTTATAGTACTCTATACTGTAATAAAGGCTCTGTCAATTACTATTACATTACAAAAAGACTTTATTCTTATATTGCCGCAGTTGTGTATTTATTGACTTTATGTCCGGTCAGTTACAAGGTTTCTTTTTTTTTTTTAATGAGCTAAAGCAATAGCTGGATGCCTTTGTGCACATTAGGGCTTCCCCGGAATGTTCCATTACATCTGTGAGGCATTTCTGGATTTTCCGCACGAGGGCGCCCTCCGGCTTACAGTATGAATGAATCATGGGTAGATTACTTACAAATTGTAATCTGTTACTGATTCCAGATTACATGACAAAAATTGTAGTCAGTAACGTAGTCCGTACATAATATAATCAGATTACTTTTTAGATTACTTTTGACGTGACTTGATTATCACATTGATTTAAATAGGATTACCTTCTACAGTATTGAAATAAAAAAAAAATGCAAAGAGTAAGAAAACATATTCCATTCATTGTAATTTACAACATGAAGCGCATTAAACAAAATATTACATCAAGGTTTTCCAAACTACTGTTCATACAGGAACTGTAGGGGGTTTGTGAGTTTAATGAAAATAACTAATTAAATCATTAAAAAAAATTAAACTAAAATAAAACTAAATGTGACTAAATGTAAAACATTTTAAAACAGTCCCTTTTAAGGAAAGTCTCCTCACACTTCACTTAATAAATGGGGGAATCCTATCTATATAAATCCTATATAAATCCTGTGTATATGTGTGTGTAATACACACACACACATATTATCTATCTATATAGTCTCTCTCTATATTATATTATATTATATTATATTATATTAATTTCTAGTGAATTACAAGTAAATCTCAGCACATCATCAAAAGGAAACAAATAAGAAAATAAATTATTTTGCATTGCCTCCACTGAGGAGCATTTGCATTGGAACATTGTTTTTTGGACAATTGTGACATAAGGGTTTATTTATAAATGATCTGAAAGCTCACCAGTTAAGCTTTTTATATTATATTATATTATATTATATTATATAAATTTAATTTCTGTCCCCCTAACTTCAGAAATTATACTATACTTTAAATAATAGTAAAGTATAGTATAGTACAAACAGGACTTTATTTCTATCCCTGCCTCTAAAACTTCACACAAACCTTTGAACATTTTCCATGAGACATTTACTAGATTTATTAACCTGTGGGATTGTCAGCTGCTTTTACTATAGTATTTCAGCTTTTATATCATTCAAGGGACATTCAAGTCATAAACAACGTGCCATACACACAAAAACACATTCACTTCAGTGAACAACACCTTCATTAAATCTCACACTCCAGACACACACCTGAGTGAACTGTGTGTGATCTGTCTCGCTCTATTCATCATGATTCCCATGAGAGACGAGCGAATGAATGAATGAATGAATAAAAGAGAAGAGTGAATCTTTCACTCCCAGACACCAGAGAGAGAGAGAGAGAGAGAGAGAGAGAGAGAGAAAGACAGCTGGATTTGTACAGTATTTCTCACTCTACAAAAGAACTCTTAAGAAAATGACGCGTATCCATGGCAACCACGATCACATCAGTCCACTGGCCCAATAGAAACATCGAAAGATTGATGGAGCTGCGCTGGATGCGGTCCAGAAGAAAGCTGTTTTTGCCCGACTCACACACACACACACACACACACACACACACAAAAACACACACACAGTAGAGTGTTCTCAACTCTAGTACTGCAGGAAATTGAGAAAGACCCACAGAAAGAGAGAAATTACTGCCCGAGGCTGTTTGCAGGTGTTCACAGAGCTATAAACAAAGACTCTGTGTGTGTGTGTGTGTGTGTGTGTGTGTGTGTGTGTGTGTGTGTGTGTGTGTGTGTGTGTGTGTGTGTGTGTGTGTGTTTGGTCACACCACAGATTACGTGAGAACTTGTGTGTACATATGGGATACCACAATTACATTCTGATAGCAGCTTGTTTAACAAATGAACTCATGCCACAACATTAAATATTGTCTGAGTCGGCAAACATGTGAAGATTGATTGAGACGAACAATATCTAATTACGAAACGGCTGCCAAAAGAGTCTAATGCTTATTATATACAAAAATGTCTCAAAATATTAATGACAGAAGGGTTTACAAGTGAATCTCAGCACATCATCAAAAGGAAACTAATTAGAAAATAAATTACTTTGCATTGCCTCCATTGAGAAGCATTAAGATTTTTGCACTGGAACATTGTTTTTTGGACAGTTGTGACATAAGGGTCTATTTATAAATTATAAATTGAAAGCTGACTAATTAATAGATACAACTATTTGAAAATCTAGAATCTGAGAAAATGAGAAAATCGTCTTTAAAGTCCAAATGTTCTTAGCAATGCATATTACTAATCCAAAAATAAGTTTTAGAAAAATCGATAACTTTGAGCCATATTATGTATTTTTACTTAAGACTGGTTTTGTGCTCCAGGGTCACAATTAAGCACATTTAGAAAAAAACTAAACAAAACAACAAAAAAACAGTAGAATGATTAGAATTACAAAAGTTTGGGATTTGTAAGATTTTTTAATGCTTTTTAGGACATTTTGAGATTGTTCATCAAGGTGTTTATTTGATTTAAAATACAGAAAAACGCTGTAATATAGTGAAATGTTAATGCATTTTAAAGTAGTGGTTTTCTATTTTAATATACTTTAAAATATAATTTATTCCTGTGATGCAAAGCTGAATTTTCAGCCTCATTACTCCAAACATATTTGTATGTATTGTATGTAAACACTTTTATATAATTTATATTATATGTAAATAGAAATATTTTACATATAAATCTAAATAATGTAAAGAATTTGTACACCATAGTATTTGTTTTAATAATTTTAAATGTATGCTGATTTTTTTTTTAAACTGTACAAAGTTGTTGTTTCATAAAAATATTAAAAAAAAAAAAAAAAACATCTAGAGAAATTAAAAGTAATGATAATTAATGGGTTTCATTTTAAGAAGCTTTAAGAAAATAAATAAATGAATAAATAAATAAATAAAACACACCACCATTTAAAAAAAAAAAAAAAAAAATATTTAATGTTCATGTGACACTCAAGACTGCAGTAATGATACTGAAAATCCAGCTGTGCATCACAGAATTAAATTAAATTTCAACAGATATTCACACAGAAAACAGATATTTTAAATCATAATATTATTTCACAATTTTTAATGTATTTTTGATCAAACTAATGCAGACTTGAGCAGAAGAGACTTCTTTCAGAAAACATTTCCCAAACTTGTGTGCATCTTCATGACTACTTGTGGTTTTTATTTGATTTCATCCTTATCTGTCCAGCAGGAAACAATGTTCACAAGTTCCAGACTGATGAAGTTACACTTAAGGAAGAACTACTATGCAAACAAACTTATTTTGAATCGATTAATTATGGTTTTGCAGCTCTAATATTATTTAAATAATGCAAAAATTTGTACACCATAGTATTTGTTTTAATAATTTTAAATGTATGCCAATTTATATAAAACAAAACAAAAAAAATGTTTTGTTGTTGTTGTTTTTGTTTGTTTGTTTGTTTTTTCATAAAAATGTCCAAAGAAAAACATCTAGAGAAATTATAGTAATGAGAATTAATGGGTTAAATTTTAAGAAGCTTTAAGAACATAAATTAATAAATAAAATAAAATAAAAAAACACCATTTAAAAAGATTTTTTTTTTAAGAAATGTATAATTTTATTAATCAAGGACACATTAAATTGATCAAAAGTGCCAGTAAAGACATTTATAATGTGACAGAATATTTCTATTTCAAATAAACACTGTTCTTGTGAAATAAAATATGAGCATTTCCACAAAAAATAATTCATGTTCAGCAGCAAATCTGCTGAATGGTTTAGAATGTGACACTGAAGACTGCAGTAATGATGCTGAAAATACAGCTGTGCATCACAGAAATAAATCACATTTCAACAGATATTCACATAAAAAACAGATATTTTAAATTATAATATTTTTTCACTAAATTTAATGTATTTTTGATCAAACTAATGCAGACTTGAGCAGAAAAGACTGCTCAAAAACAATCATACCGATCCCAAACTTGTGTATCTTCATGACTTCTTGTGGTTTTTATTTGATTTCATCCTTATCTGTCCAGCAGGAAACAATGTTTACAAGTTCCAGACTGATAAAGTCACACTTTTAAAGAAAAAGAAGAACTAGTCACTGGATTTGACAAAGTTTGCACTTCATCACATCAAATCTTTGAAAGGCATTCAAAGTTTTGATTGAATCACTTAAGAAATAAACAGCAACAACTGTGTATTCTGCCTTTTCTGATAAGCTACACGCACTTTCGGATTTATCCCGCCCTAAACAACAAGCCAGACAAAACAAACTATGGTTGGTCCCTTTAGAAGTCAGTCTGAATATCTCTTCCTGACCAGACTTGACGCTCGTAGACGAGCTAAACGCATTTATTATGGGCTGCGGGTGGTTTATCTGTTGTTGGTCTGGTCACATAATAAGAGGAAATATGCCATATTGTATTGTTTTGATCTCTGCGACCTCACATTTATTCTGTTTCTGACACACACGCATGCATCTTTTTGATTCTGGCTATTTCTACATGTCTGTGTTTACTCGTACTCTTTCATTCAGTGTGGTTTGTTTTCCTTACTTTCTTCTGCTGGTTTCAGACTTGTCATTTAATTCCTCTAAACGCTCAGCGGCGGGACTGAACTCGCTTTGCCACATTACTGATGGAGATTCATCATTCCTGATGCTAAACGCCTGCATGTGTTTGTTCTCCTTTATTCTCGGGCTGCTTTGTATGCGATCAAAGAGATGTTAAATCAACACTTACTTGTGTAGAAACTTAATAAATAACACATAATACATAAGTCATATACTTTTAAATCAATTAATTGCCACTAATTGTTGTGCAGCTTCAATATTTTTTAAATAATGCAAAGTATTTGTTTTAATAATTTTACATTTATGTTGATTTATAAAAAAATAATAATAATAATAATAATAATTAAAAAAAATGTATAAAGTTGTTGTTTTTTTATAAAAATATACAAAGAAAAACATCTAGAGAAATTCTAGTAATGAGAATTCATTTTAAATTTAATTTCCGGCTTAATTTTAAGAAACTTTAAGAAAATAAATTAAGATTTAATACATAAATCATACACTTTTGAATCGATTAATTGCGACTAATCGTTTTGCAGCTTTAATATTATTTATATAATGCAAAGAATTTGTACACAGTCATAGTATTTGTTTTAATAATTTTGCATTTATGTTGATTTATAAGAAAACAACAACAACAACTGTACAAAGTTGTTTTTTTAATAAAAATATCCAAAGAAAAACATTTAGAGAAATTCTAGTAATGAGAATTAATTTTAAATTTAATTTCGGGCTTAATTTTAAGAAACTTTTAAGAAAATAAATTAAGATATAATACATAAATCATACACTTTTGAATCAATTAATTGCAACTAATCATTTTGCAGCTTTAATATTATTTATATAATGCAAAGAATTTGTACACCGTGGTAGTATTTGTTTTAATAATTTTACATTTATGTTGATTTAGTCAAAAAACAACAGTACAAAGTTGTTGTTTTTATAAAAATATACAAAGAAAAACATCTAGAGAAATTCTAGTAATGAGAATTAATTTTAAATTTAATTTCGGGCTTAATTTTAAGAAACTTTAAGAAAATAAATTGAGATATAATACATAAATCATACACTTTTGAATCGATTAATTGCGACTAATCGTTTTGTAGATTTAATATTATTTAAATAATGCAAAGAATTTGTACACAGTCATAGTATTTGTTTTAATAATTTTGCATTTATGTTGATTCATTTAAAAAAAAAAACAACAATGTACAAAGTTGTTTTTTAATAAAAACATCCAAAGAAAAACATTTAAAGAAATTCTAGTAATGAGAATTAATTTTAAATTTAATTTCGGGCTTAATTTTAAGACACTTTAAGAAAATAAATTAAGATATAATACATAAATCATACGCTTTTGAATCGATTAATTGTGACTAATCATTTTGCAGCTTTAATATTGTTTCAATAATGCAAAGAATTTGTACTTCATGGTAGTATTTGTTTTAATAATTTTACATTTATGTTGATTCATTTAAAAAAAAAAAAAAAAAAAAACAACGTACAAAGTTGTTGTTTTTTTATAAAAATATCCAAAGAAAAACATCTAGAGAAAATATATTGATGAAATTAATGAGAATTAATTTTAAATGTAATTTCGGGCTTAATTTTAAGAAACTTTAAGAAAATAAATTAAGATATAATACATAAATCGTAGACTTTTTAAACTGATATGGGAAACCAATTTACCACAGAGCCAAATATATATATATATATATATATTTTATATTTTGTTTTTTTTTTTACTTTGTATTTTTTTTCTTGTACAATGATCTAAAAATACTTTACTTAAGGTAAATCATCTAAGAAATAAAGTCTTGTTTTCAAGTTAATTTTCTTAGTACTTATTTTTGTTACTTTTATGTAGAAAATCCCTTAATTTTGATAGTGTTTTTCAGAAAACAAGACTACAAGACAAAAGAAACTTATGATATCTTATGCATTGTGATTTAAGCATGTTAAGATGTCTTTATTGAAAACAAAACTTTATTATGAGCATAAAAAAAAATCATACTTTTATTCAGCAAGAAAACATTAAATTGATGAAAAGACACAAAGACTTACAATATAACTTTTTTTATTAAAACATTTAACGTAGCAACTGAACTTAAGTTTTTAAGTATAATTAACTTAGACGTATAAGTCATGTCAACTTAAATTACATTAAACTGACTTAAATCAGGTTCATTTTAACTTTTATTAAACTTATAAAAAAACGTTTAAATTGCTTATTTTGATAACATAAGCCATGACTTACTGATCATTTAAGTTTTGCAGTGTATTTCAAATAAATGATGTTCTTCTGAACTTTTAATTCATTGAAAAAAAAATCACTTTTCACAAATATGAAGCACAACGTTTTCAACACTGATACTATTAAGAATTTATCCATATACTTTATTTTCTTTAAACATGTTTAGATATTTGAACTGAAAACAAAACTTTTTTCCAAGTATAAAAAACACTTTTATTCAGCAAGGATGCATTAAATTGATCACAAGTTACAAAGACTTGCGATGCAACAAACAATTTTTTATTAAAACATTTAACGCATCAACTGAACTTAAGTTTTAAAGTATAATTAAATTAGAAAAAAGTTAAAATTGCTCAACTTATTTGTTAAAGTAATGCAAAAACATAAAAACATAAGCAATGACTTACTAATCATAATTTTTACAGTATTTCAAATAAATGCTGTTCTTATAAACTTCATCAAAAAAAAAAAAATAATAATAATAATATATATATATATATATAAAATTTTCAAATTTTTCTATCCATATACATTTCTTGTTGTTTTAAGCAGAAACTTACAAGAAAAATTACTTTTTGCAGTATGGGACTGCAGTCGTTTATCATATACTCTTTAATCCACACAGGAAGTGGGGTTTTACTAGGGTAACCAGAGGTTAAAATCTCATCAAGCATCTCTGTAACTCTTCAACCGAAACAAGATTGAAACGCTGACCTTTGTGTTTGCAGACCAGACCACTAACCCTAAAAAAATGTTCTCATCCTGAATTTACTGGTGCATTTCTTTTCTTTTCTTCTTTTCTTTTCTTTTTACTTTAACTGTAAATTGTCTGACGGTTTTAAATGTTTATATCATGATAAATCGCTGAAACTTTTATCATAGTATATTACATTTTAATTACGTTACAAAACAAGTTGACAAAATAAACTTTAAAAAAATAAAAAATAAAAATATGTACACTGCCAGTCAAAAGTTTTTGAACAGTAAGATTTTTAATGTTTCCGCTCAAGAAGCCTGGATTTACTTGATCCAAAATACAGCAAAACAGTAAAATGAAATATTTTTAATATTTTAAATAAGTGCTTTCTATTTAAATACATTGTAAAATGCAATTTATTCCTGTGATTTCAAAGCTACATTTTCGGCATCATTAGTCCAGTAAAACTAAGTAATTTTTTTCAGGAATCTTCGAAATAGAAATCTTTAAATAGAAAGATCTGGAATAAAAAAAAAAATAATAATAAATAATGTGTAACATTATCCACTATACCATTTAAAAACTTGAAAAGAAATTATGCAAACTATAGAAACTGATACTTTCATTCAGCAAGGATGCTTTGATCAAAATAAAGAAATGTATAATGTAGCGAAAGATTTCTATTTCAGATAAACGCTGTTCTTCTGAACTCTCTATTTATTAAAGAAACATGAAAAATTCTACTCTGATGTTTTCAACAGAATAATAAATGTTTTTGAGCAGCAAATACGATTATTAAAATGATTTCTGAAGGATTATGTGACACTGAAGACTGGAGTAATGATGCTAAAAATTCAGCTTTGAAATCACATGAATAAATTACATTTTAAAATATATTAAAATAGAAATCAGTTCAAAAAACAATTCAAAATTGCACTGTTTTTGCTGTACTTTGGATCAAATAAATGCAGGTTTGGTGAGCAGAAGTGACTTCTTTTAAAAACATTAAAAATCTTTTGACGTATTACTAAAATAGATTTTTATATTTAAATTACATATTTATTACTTAAATATATGCAAGTACTTGGTCTTGCTTGACACACACTATAGCAAATTAAAAAAATACAAAGGGATTTTTGAAAACATTTATACTGTTTCACTTCTTTGACATTCTTTTCAGCAAAATGTATTTATTTTTGCAACAAATATTTTCACAGGAAAATACTATTTCAGTGTTTCTACTTCAATATTTCAGGTTTGCTTCTTAAGTGTTTCTTTTCTACACCAAATTCAATGCACATTTTTGTAAATTGAGCCCAGAACAAAATATTTAGATATCGGCTAAAATGCAAATTGCACAATGTGAAATCTGTTTGAAATATTTGTTTAATTTTCAATAGCTTTTGTGTATAGTCTTATTGTATATGATCAATTTTCAGCGTTCTTTTGTTATTTGAAAGAAGTTAATAAACATTTTCTTAACAGTACACCACTTAAGTTTGTTTATCTTTTTCAGATTGTTTCGTTTCGTTATCTTTTTTTGTAACTTAATTCAATATACCGTCATAAATAATATCAGCAATAATCATGATAAAAAACATTCAATACGTAGATCAAAATCAGAATGAGCTTTATTGCCAGGTACGTTTACACATGCGAAGAATTTGTTGCAGATTAGAGATTACAGTGTTTTACAAGAAAATACCATTTCAGTCTTTCTCTTTCAAATTTAATGTTTAATTCAATGCGCTACTTGTAGTTTCCTAGTAATTATTTGTGAAACTTACT
Organism: Cirrhinus molitorella; assembly: GCA_033026305.1. Classification (NCBI taxonomy): domain Eukaryota; kingdom Metazoa; phylum Chordata; class Actinopteri; order Cypriniformes; family Cyprinidae; genus Cirrhinus; species Cirrhinus molitorella. The sequence goes on from CM065134.1 coordinate 34,970,286, forward strand.
AGCACTTTCTGAGCGAAAACAGTTCAGAAACTGCAAAATGATAACAGAGAATTTGAATATTCTAATAAGGGATGTGTGATTGACAGCTGTCCGTCAAAGAGGAGAACATTCCCGCACATATACATTCACCTCAGATGAACAGATCAGTAAGAAAATCAATCAATAACTCCATAATGACACATGTAGGCGCTATCTTATCAGTTCCTATGAACAACAGAAATACATATGGCATTTATTGATCCAATTATGTCAGGATTTCACCTAGACATCAAAACACTGCGATAATAACGTGATTTATGAGCGTTTCAGTGACGTCCGACTCTACGAACGGTAATCCATTTATGAAGCTCACGTGTAAAGCAAAGCGAATTTAGACAGAACAAGACATCAGCCTGAAAAGAACGGATAGAAACACTCCGCGAACGGCTCTATTGCTCTGTTTGAGTCTGTGACAAAGCAAACAGGAAATGATGTCAGCCTCAAGTTCCTATTCTCGTTTAATTCCATTAACTGTCTTTCAGTGCCCACAATGCACTTCTGTCTCAAGGCCAACAGCAACCTACATTTATTCACTCGGTATAAAAATAAGTCAATTTTTTCTGGTATGCAACAGATTTGTCACCATCCAATATAAAAATTCAAATACAATGCAAAATTCAATAGAAAAACTGCACATTTTTGTAAATTGAGCCCAGAGCAAAATATTTAGACATTCGCTAAAAATGCAAATTGCAAACTCCACTTAATAAATTAAGCCCTGCCCTACAGGACCACAGGACAAATTGGTTTGGAAAATCAGAGATGCATTTTTAGATTAGATTAAGGATGAACTGTGAGAAAATAAATCACAGACATATTTGGGAACTGATGAGTTTTTCAGTTCCCTGTTGGTTCCCAATAACACCATCGCTCACTCTTTCACACAAGCTCAGCAACAAAAGTCTGTGTGTGTGTGTGTGAGAGAGAGAGAGAGAGAGAGAGAGGTTGTGTTAGTTCATCAGAGCTCCTGGTTGCATAATTACTGATACAGAAACTTTATCTTTCTTTTGAAATAAAGATAAAGGCATTTATGGCCAATTGTACACATGTTTACTATGAGACTGTGCTATTTACATAGAGACATATGCTAGATATACATGTATTTAGACACATAAATATCACGCATACAATAAGTAATCAATTATATTTACGTGAAAAAAAATGCATGTAAAATATTATATATAATTTAACTTTTATGCATGTGTGTGCATGTAAATATAATATAAACATATAAATATATGCATGTTGAGTGTGTATAGTTATATTTTTACATGCATGCAATTTTATAAAACGTTTACATTCACGTATATATGCATGTGTGTGTGTGTGCATGCACATATTATATTATGCACATATTATACAAATATAATTGGGTCACTAATATTTTTCTGAAGAAAGACAGACATGTATAGTGATAAAAGCCAAAGTATTAAACATCATGGATGAATATTTACTGAGTAATCCACTGTTTTGTCAAAATGGGAGGTCAAAATGGCAATTTTCACATGAGATTTAAAGTCAAATTACAAGGGGTTAAAAATTACTTTAGAAAGATGGCAGCATCATAATGTGATTTTTACATAGAGATTGATAGCTCTATTAGTAATATCTGTTGACTTTAGCAGTTTTTGTTACATTATGTGTCAATAGTGACCATTCCAAAACTGGGAAACGCCACTTTTCAAGTTTTTACTCCAACGTTTGCATGCCTGTAACTCAAGACGTATTAAAGATATCTTAATGCCCTTGTAGGTATTGGGCCTTAACAAACTTTCCTTTTGACATCTTTATTTTTAATGCTCTATGAGATTTGCTTCCAGAGATATTGGAGTTTCAATACGGCTCTAAGAGTAAATCATTAAAATGTGCATTTTCAGTGGTCAAAAACCTAACGTGGGTCAATTTGAAAAAACACAATACTTCTTTTTTTTTTTTTTTTTTTAAAGAGCAATGTCTGAACAACAAATGATGTTGAAATTAGAGATGCATCAAAACAACTGCATTGAACATAACAGTCTGAGTGATAGAAATATTCCTTTTCCAAAGTTTGCATGCCTATAACTCAAGAAGTATTAAAGATATTGCAATATGACTCCAGTTGTTTATAAACTTTTCTTTTTAAATCTTAATTTTCAAGGCCCTATGTTATTCAGTCCCAGAGATATGATGATCTCAATGAGGCTGTAGGTCCAGATTTTTTAATATTACCCACTTTCAGTGGTCGAAAACCAAATGCTAGTCACTTTGTATACAGCTGATACTTATTTTATTTAAAGAACCTCTGAAGAATAAATAATGTTAAAATTAGTATTGTATCTAGTTTCCTTCTTTTAAAAAAAATTGCTGAGAACATAGCTGTCTGAGTGACATAAATATTCTTTTTCCAAAGTTTGCACACCTATAACTCAAGAAGTATTAAAGATATTGCAAAATGTTTTTAGACTCTAGTTTTTAATAAACATTTCTTTTTGTATCTTAATTTTCAAGGCCCTACATCATTGAGTCCCAGAGAAATGGGGATCTCAATGAGGCTCCATGTCCAGATTGTCAAATATTTTACCACTTTCAGCGGTTGAAAACCAAATGCTGGTCACTTTGTATACAGCTGATACTTATTTCATTTAAAGAACAACATCTGAAGAATAAATAATGTTGAAATTAGAACTGTATCTGATTTTCTTCTGTTAAAAAAAATTGCAGACATAAATATTATTTTTCCAAAGTTTGCAAGCTTATAACTCAAGAAGTATTAAAGATATTGCAATATGTTTTTAGGCTCTAGTTGTTAATAAACTTTTCTTTTTTAATCTTAATTTTCAAGGCCCTACATCGTCCAGTCCCAGAGAAATGGGGATCTCAATAAGGCTCCATGTACACATTGTTGAATATTACACACCTTCAGTGGTCGAAAACCAAATGCTAGTCACTTTGTATACAGCTGATACTTATTTTATTTAAAGAACAACATCTGAAGAACAAATAATGTTGAAATTAGAACTATATCTTGTTTGAACTACCAATCTCTGTGTAAAAATAACATTATGATGCTGCCATCTTTCACAAGTCATTTTTAACCCCCTGTAACTTGACTCTTTATTTTTCATTTTGATGAGGTCCCAGATTTCACTCACTTCTGAAGATAATTTTGCCCCCAAACAGCAGTTATGTAAACACACACAGAGCTCTTCTGCTAATTAATTACACAATAAATGAATTCCTGTGGAGATCTGATGAGTTTTGGGCTGCGGGTGTTTTTGAGTAATAATTGACGCGCTGTAAACAAACTCCTTCTGAGCTTTAAATGACAGCAAAACTATCAGCCAAACCATCTGTAAACCAATGTCAGACGTCCCATTCAGATACAGTATAAACACAGCTTCACCTTCAGACTTTCAGACATCACTGCACACAAACCCATGAGGAACATAAACAGACAGATAGAGGGGAAAGACCAGGGGCCATTAGGGGCCCTCAGAAAACTTCCAAAGCGCCCACAGGATGATTTAAAATTATTTAAATGAATATATCATTATAAGTATAACTACTATTATTTATAACATATTGAAACCATCAAACTGTAAATTAAAATATTATCAAATTAAAATGTAAAAAACCTAAATTAATTATAGTTTATTTACTTATTGAAACTCTTAACGTCTGTTAAACAAAAATATATTATAACTATATAAACTAATTTACGCTTTAGAAGTCTATTTTGGAGACAATAAAACGGGTTCCCTTATCAGTCGGTCTCTCCGAGTCACATCGGAGACCGACGGATTGGGATCTCGCTTAGAGAGACCGACCTACTTCGTGTGTATTGAACACGCCAATGCAATTGGCATGCGCTGATTGTGCCCAGCTGCAGCTGATCACAGCGTGAGTATATAGAGGCGGCTGGCACAGCGCATAGTCAGCTTTTCGCTTCGGAGCCGACTTCACTACGGAGTGTGTTAGAAGCAACATCTTTTCGTTCTTTTCTGTTGGTGGCACGGCGTTTCAGCGGCGTTGGTCCCCGTGTCGAGTGGGTGAGCACACATTAGGCTGCACTACTCTCCTTCTGTGTGCTGCGGCCATCTCCCCTGGGCGCTTCAGCACAAAAGAGCAAATTCTAAAAGAGTGCTACACGGGCCGTCTTTTTAAAGACGAAGGCATTTGTAGATACGAGAATGCCTTTCCACCCGTGTGTTTCTGGATGCAGCCGTTTCCTGGCGCCGGGCGATGGTCACGATCGCTGTCTCACGTGTCTGGGCATTGCGCACGCTGAGGCGGCTTTCGTGGATGAGTCATGTTCTCTGTGCGGGAGGATGACCATCTCGGAGCTGCGGACCAGACTCCGTTTCCTGCAAAGGGGCGGGGTGCCAGTTCCTTTGCCGCGATCCAATGTTCCTCCCGGTAAACGCCGGGGAGACGTTGCGTCGAGCAAGGGGCTGACTGGTCTAACGGTGACGGTGGAGAATTCCCCGGCGGGAGATCCATCGGGGGTTCCTCCCCCCACCGGCGCTCCGGTACCATCAGAGCGCTCAGAGGGGCGAGCTGGGCCTTCACGGGTACCGCTCGTTTCCTTTGGGGCTCCTCCCGACGAACAGATGTCGACCGCGGCATCGGATGGGGAGTCAGTAGTCTCCGGGGAGGATGTATCTGGTTCAGGCCGGTCGTCCAGACGATCGTCCGTTCCAGATACGGACCCTGAGATGATGGCTATGCTTTCCCGGGCGGCCGGGAAGGTTGGGATCGAATGGAAACCTCCATCAGATCCCGAGCCTTCTCGCCTGGACGATTGGTATCTTGGGGTGGCTCGCGCCGGTTCTCGGGGCCCCACCCCAGTGCCTTTCTTCCCGGAGGTGAATGATGAGCTTACTGGGACCTGGAAGGCACCTTTTACTGCCCGAAACAGTTCCGGAGGTTCATCCTCCATCACCACCCTTGACGGCGGTTCAGCGCGGGGGTATACGGGCGTCCCGCCGGTGGAGCGTGCAGTAGCGATGCAATTGTGTCCTGGTGCCGCTTCCACCTGGCGGGGCGATCCGTTGCTCCCCTCCCGGGCCTGTAGGCACTCGTCGGCATTGATCGGCAGTGCCTATGCGGCTTGTGGAGAAGCTGGTTCCGCCGTACACGCTATGGCGTTGTTACAGGTCCATCAGGCCAAGGCTCTGAGGGATCTGTGCGAGGGTGGTCGCGACCCAGAAGTTCTGAAAGAACTTCGTATCGCCACGGACCTCACGCTACGTGCGACGAAGGTGCCCGCGCGATCTCTGGGTCGCGCCATGTCCACTATGGTGGTCCAGGAACGCCATCTCTGGCTGTGTCTGGCTGACATGAAGGATACCGACAAAGTTCGGTTCCTGAATGCTCCCATCTCCCAGACCGGCCTTTTCGGCGACGCGGTGGAGAACTTTGCCCAGCAGTTCTCTGCCGCCCAGAGGCAGTCTGAGGCGATAAAACACATCCTGCCCCGGCGCGGCCACCGGCCGCAGCGCCTCAGTCTGCTCGTCGCCGAGGGCGGCCCCCTGCTTCCGCCTCCGCTCCACCGCAGCCGCCGCAGCAGCCTTCACAACGGCGCCGTGGAGCCGGTCGCAGGGCAGCCCCCCAGCCCATCCAGGCCCCCACCAGGACCAGTGGGAAGCGAAAGAGCAAGCGACCCTGAGACGGGCGACCCAGAGATGGAGGAGACAGCTCTTCGGGAGATGGTGGACGCACCACTCCCTCCCCCGGAGGAGGGCCGGGTGGAGAATCTTTTGTTTCATTTTTCCCCGCCACTGGCCTCACGGTCAGTGGCACTCAAAATCTCGACAAAAGAGCAGTTTCCTCTATCTCTGGGTCACCAGAGCGGTTGGGGTGCGATGCGTGGGCCAATCCCCGACATCGCTCACCCTCCTCTCCCGCCAGCTGCCAGCTGCGGATGGTTAGAGAGTGTACACAAGAACAACGGCACTACTCCCGTCCCGGCGGCCAGAAAGCAGGTACGTGTCTCACACACACATCACACAGACACACAGACCCCGCTTCGGACCGGCATAGAGACGCCCGAGCGGGGTCCCTGCGTTCCATCTCGCTGCCCCACCGCGGGTACGCCGGTGGTTCCGTTGGTGCCTCTCGTACGGTATCTGGAAGCATGGTCAGGTCTTCCCAGTCCGTCACGATGGCTTCTGCGGACCATCAGGCTCGGCTATGCGATTCAGTTCGCCCGGCGCCCTCCCAAGTTCAGCGGCATCCGCTTCACCTCGGTGAGGGCTGCGGATGCTCCTGTTCTGCGGGCAGAGATCGCTACCTTGCTGGCGAAGGATGCGATAGAGCCGGTCCCTCCAGCCGATATGAGGACGGGGTTTTACAGCCCCTACTTCATAGTACCCAAGAAAGGAGGTGGGTTACGACCAATCTTGGATCTGCGCGTCTTGAACCGAGCACTTCACAGGCTCCCGTTCAAGATGCTAATGCAGAAACGCATCTTCAGATGTGTCCGTCCTCAAGATTGGTTTGCAGCGATAGACCTGAAGGATGCGTACTTTCATGTTTCGATTCTTCCGCGCCACAGACCATTTCTGCGGTTCGCGTTCGAAGGACGAGCATATCAGTACAAAGTCCTTCCCTTCGGGCTGTCCCTGTCTCCCCGTGCCTTCACGAAAGTCACGGAGGCGGCCCTAGTTCCCCTCAGAGAGCAGGGCGTTCGCATCCTCAACTATCTCGACGACTGGCTCATACTCGCGCAGTCGCGGGATCAGTTGTGCGAACACAGGGACATGGTGCTAGCACACCTCAGCCAGTTGGGACTTCGGGTCAACTGGGAAAAGAGCAAACTCTTGCCAATGCAGAGGATCTCTTTTCTCGGGATGGAACTGGACTCGGTCGAACAAACAGCACGCCTCACGCAGGAACGTGCTCAGTCAATGTTGAACTGCTTGAATACGTTCAAGAGCAGGGCAGCGGTCCCACTGAAACAGTTTCAGAGGCTCCTGGGGCATATGGCAGCGGCAGCAGCGGTAACTCCGCTAGGGCTGCTCCATATGAGACCGCTTCAACATTGGCTCCACGACCGAGTCCCGAGGAGGGCGTGGCAGCGCGGCGCTCACTGGGTCAAAGTAACACCGGCCTGTCGCCAAACCTTCTCCCTGTGGTCAGACCTTGCATTTCTTCGGGCTGGAGTGCCCCTAGAACAGGTCTCCAGGCATGCTGTGGTACACACAGATGCCTCCACCACCGGTTGGGGGGCCACGTACGACGGGCAGCATGTGTCAGGGGTTTGGACGGGCTCTCAACTTCACTGGCACATCAACTGCCTAGAGTTGCTTGCAAGTACGCCTTGCCTTGCTGCGTCTCAAAGGGCGTTTGCGGGGCAAGCACGTGCTAGTCCGCACGGACAACACTGCGACCGTTGCGTACATCAACCGACAAGGTGGTCTGCGCTCCCGTCGCATGTCGCAACTCTCCCGTCTCCTCCTCCTCTGGAGTCAGAAGCATCTGAGGTCGCTTCGTGCTGTTCACATTCCAGGCTTGCTCAATCGCACAGCCGACGAGCTGTCGCGAGCTGCGCTCCCTGGGGAATGGCGACTCCACCCCCAGTCGGTCCAGCTGATTTGGAGACATTTCGGGGAGGCTCAGGTAGACCTGTTTGCTTCACCCGAGACGTCCCATTGCCAGTTGTTCTACTCCCTGACCGAAGGAACTCTCGGTTCGGACGCACTGGCACTCAGCTGGCCGCGGGACCTACGCAAATATGCGTTCCCCCCAGTGAGCCTAATCCCACAGATACTGTGCAAGATCAGGGAGGACGAGGAGCAGGTCCTGCTAGTAGCACCATACTGGCCCAATCGGACCTGGTTCCCAGAACTCACGCTCCTCGCGACAGCCCCTCCCTGGCCTATTCCTCTGAGGAAGGATCTACTGACTCAGAGACGGGGCACCCTATGGCACCCGCGCCCAGACCTCTGGAAATTGCATGTCTGGTCCCTGGACGGGACGCGGAGGTTCTAGGTGATCTACCCCAAGGAGTGGTAGACACCATCACTTCAGCGAGAGCTGCATCCACGAGACATGCTTACGCCTTGAAGTGGAACCTGTTCGTCGATTGGTGTTCCTCTCACGAAGAGGACCCCCGGAGATGCCCGATCAGAGTTGTGCTGTCCTTTTTGCAGCTAGGGTTGGAGCGAAGGCTGTCTCCCTCCACCCTCAAAGTTTACGTTGCTGCTATCGCTGCACACCACGACCCAATAGATGGTAAGTCGGTGGGGAAGCACGACCTGGTCACCAGGTTCCTTAGGGGGGCAAGAAGGTTAAATCCTCCCAGACCCCCGTCCATACCCTCTTGGGACCTGTCCCTGGTGCTCACAGCGCTACAACAGGCCCCATTTGAGCCCTTGCAAGCAGTCGAGCTGAAGTTTCTTTCAATGAAAGCCCTGCTCCTGCTGGCATTGGCCTCCATCAAGAGGGTAGGGGACCTGCAAGCATTTTCGGTCGACGAATCGTGCCTGGAGTTCGGGCCGGCAGATTCCCGGGTAATCCTGAGGCCCCGGCCTGGCTATGTGCCCAAGGTTCCCACCACTCCCTTCAGAGACCAGGTGGTGAACCTGCAAGCGCTGCCCCCGGAGGAGGCAGACCCAGCCCTAGCTTTGCTTTGTCCCGTCCGAGCCTTAAGATGCTACGTTGACCGGACACAAAGCTTCAGGACCTCAGACCAGCTCTTTGTCTGTCACGGGGGACGGCAGAAGGGGAATGCCGTCTCCAAGCAGAGGATGGCCCACTGGATAGTGGATGCCATCACCCTGGCTTACCAAGCTCAGGGTGTGCCCTGCCCCCTCAGGGTACGAGCTCACTCAACTAGAAGTGTTGCATCATCCTGGGCGTTGGCACGAGGCGTCTCGCTAGCAGACATTTGTAGAGCCGCGGGCTGGGCGACCCCTAACACGTTCGCTAGATTCTATAGCCTTCGTGTAGAGCCAGTATCCTCCTGTGTTCTCACCTCAAACGGGTAGAAGCACTGAGTGGCCCTGGCTCAGGTCGGCTTGTAAACTGCTCCAGAGTGTCCAAAGTAGACCCTGTCGAGCTCCTCCGTCCCCTCGGTGCTAACGTAGCGGAACGTTCGGTGCCAGGCCCTCTCTCGATGAATCCTAGAGAACCGGGTTGGGCTAAGGGCCATATGAAAGACCTAATTGGATCTCATATGTGTATATTCCACGGTATAAGACTTAGAGCCCGTGTTCCCCGGCGAGTAATCGCGTTTAGAGGATGTAACATCACCTCAATATTCCATATGTTCCAGAAAATGAGTCATATGTGTATTGCCTTTAAACCTTCGGGAGATTAGGCTCCGCATCTCCAGTTCCAGCTTCACTGCGGAAGAGTAGTGTTAAGACATATAGTGACTGGTTTCGTGTTGCGAGCCCCCGCCTAAGCCACAAAGGGGGCGTAGAGGCTTGCTCAGGACACTGGAGGAGGCCAGTAGACATGGCGTTTTCCATAGGGATCCCAATCCGTCGGTCTCCGACGTGACTCGGAGAGACCGACTGATAAGGGAACGTCTCGGTTACGTATGTAACCCTCGTTCCCTGAAGGAGGGAACGGAGACGTCACGTCCCGTCGCCATGGCTGCTGTCCCGCCGCTGTACTGCCGAGCCGACTCGGCTCCTCAGCGAAAACCTGACTATGCGCTGTGCCAGCCGCCTCTATATACTCACGCTGTGATCAGCTGCAGCTGGGCACAATCAGCGCATGCCAATTGCATTGGCGTGTTCAATACACACGAAGTAGGTCGGTCTCTCTAAGCGAGATCCCAATCCGTCGGTCTCCGACGTGACGTCTCCGTTCCCTCCTTCAGGGAACGAGGGTTACATACGTAACCGAGACGTTTTATTGTAAAAATAAGTACCAAATAATAAAAAATAATAATAAAATAAAATTATTATCAATGCTGGCATTATATTATATTATATAAAATCCTAGAATCACAAAATGAAGTGCTTCTTACATTTGCCTACATATCAGTTCAATATTTATTATAATAACAATATTATTACTATAATCAATATTATTTATAACATCAAACTTTAAGTTACCTTAAAATTTTAATTAAATTAAAATGTTAAAAAGCCAAGAAACCTCTACAATTACACAATTAATTATAGTTAATAATGTACTTATATTGAAACTCTTAATGTCTATATA
>CM065134.1:34985482-35220482 GCA_033026305.1 Cirrhinus molitorella
TAATTTTGAGTAATTCGGCCCTCCATATTATCATTGCTTGTACCGAATTTAATTATTTTATTAATAATAATAAATAAATTTTAGAATAAAAACATTTTATAATAAAATGTATTTATTTATTTATTCACTCTTTTTATTATGTCTATGGTGTAAAAAAAAGTCAATAATATATTTGAAAGGAGGGTTTGTTAAAAAATAAAATAGAGTAACAAATTACTAAAAAATAAATAAATAAATATTTGACATCCCAGAAGCTAATGTTGGCTTTATAACAACAACAAAATAAAATTAAATTAAAATAAATGAATTTACAAAAAATACAAAATAAAATACTTGGAGGAAATAAAAAAGGTTTTACTTTAAAAATAAATAAATACATTTTATTATTATGTTTATCATCAGTGCTGGCACCTTTCTTTTTTTGACAACTTTATTTGCTTATTTTAGCAAGTTATGCTAGTAACTTGCTAATCACACTAGATTAATGCTAAAACATGCTAGCAACATACTATCAACTTGTTAGTCATGCTAGAAACATGCTAGTAACTTGCTAATGATGCTAATAGCATGGTAGAAACTTGACAATAATGCTAGTAACATGCTAGCAACTTGCTAGTAACATGCTAATCATGCTAGGAACATGTTAGTAACATGCTAATAATTCTAGAAACATGTTAGCAACTTGCTAATCATGCTAGAAACATGCTAGCAACTTGCTAATCATGGCAGAAACGTGCTAACAACATGTTCATAACGTTACAATCATGCTAACAGCATGCTAGTAACTTGCTAATCATGCTAACAACATGCTAGTGACATACTTAACATGCTAACGCCATGTTAGTAACTTGCTAATCATGCTAACGTCATGCTAATCATGCTAGAAAAGTGCTAACAACATGCTAGTGACATGCTAATCATGCTAATAACATGCTAGTAACTTGCTAATCATGCTATCAACATGCTAAGCATGCTAGAAATGTGTTAACAACATGCTAGCAACATATTAATCATGCTAGCAACATACTAGTGACATGCTATCATCTCTTTATCCACCCATCTATCTAACATTAAGCTTTTAAAACTACTTTAAACTTCAAAAACTTTAACCTTTTTTAAAACGTCTTAAACTTTTTAAACTTTCTGGTCCGGCTTTCTCAAGCCAACTTAAAGTTTGTCTTGACAATTTTTTTTATCTAGTTCTGGTATAATGTGCTCTAATGAAGGCAATTCTAAGATGCTGTTCTCACTTTTCAATAATACATTTAGAGCTCCATGCTCTTCACCTCTTCACCTGTACTCATCTGCCTTTTGTAACTCTTGGATGTCTTTTTTTAATGAGAAAATGCATAAGATATATCAGCATCTAGGCTCAAATTCCTTCCCCAGCACTTCCTCCGATTTCTGCTCAATATCTCATTCTTTTTCTGTTTTTCAGCTTCCTACTACAGCAGATATTGCAACCCTCATTCACAAGTCAAAGTCTTCCACCTGTTTACTGGACCCTTGTTCCACTGTTTTGGTTAAAGTCTGTCCCCCTTCCCTGCTTCCTCTTATTTCTGCTATCATTTGCTTTTCCACCACTCCTTTCCTTTAAAACCGCTGCCATTACTCCAATACTGAACAAATCTGGTGAAGACCCTAATAATTTCAATAATTTTCATCCCATATCCAATTTACCCTTTCTTTCCAAAATCCTCAACTTCATTCTCACTTAGTTTGTAATAACCTATACGAACAATTCCAATCTGGTTTTCGCTCCCTCCATAGTACAGAAACTGCACTGATAAAAATCTCTAATGATCTCTTTATGGCAGCTGATTCTGGTTCAGTCACTATTCTCGTCCTCCTTGATCTGAGTGCAGCCTTTGACACCAGCTCTCGTACCATTCTTCTCGATAGGCTAATCTCTATTGGCATCACTCACACCCCTTTAGATTGGTTCAAATCTTATCTTTCAGGACGCACTCCGTTTGTTCAGTTACAATCTTGTAGCTCCCAACCATCTCCTGTTAAAACTGTTGTGCCTCAGGGCTCTGTCCTGGGACCCCTTTCTTTTCATCATTTATCTTCTTCTTCTTGGCAATATCTTCCATAAGTATGACCCAACTTTTTTCCAGCAAACCTAATTCCACTCTCCCTCCTTCTGCCCTCTGTTTTAATGAACCTACATTTGTATATAACATTTCTTGTTTGTTTTCTATTGTTCGGTTTGTAAATTATTGTAAATAAGTGTCCTTGAGTGTTGAGAAAGGCACCTATAAATAAAATGTATTATTATTATTATTATTATTATACAATAAAAAATTATACTAAAACGTAATAATTTATTCACAGTTTTTATTATGTCTATGGTGTAAAAAAAGTCAATAATCTATTTGAAACAAGGGTTTATTAAAAATAAAATGGAGTAACCAATTACTAACATTTTTTAAAGAAACATTTAACATTCCAAAAGCTAATGTGGGCTTTATAATAACAACAAAATAAATAAATAAATAAAATAAAATACTTGGAGACAATAAAAGAGGTTTTAGCAAAATTATATAAAACTACATAAATAAATAAATAAATAAATAAATGTAATTATTATTTTTATCATCAGTGCTGGTAAACTTTATTTATTTATTATGTCTCTATTTTTATTGCATGTATTGATGTTGTGTCCATAGCATCTGTGTAAAAACAATCATGTCAATAATGTACTTTTACACATAAAATATACACATAATAGCAACAACAACAACAATAATAACAAATACATTTTATAAAAAATATTTATTTCTGTATTTATTTATTTATTCACTATTTCTATCATATCTATCGTGTAAACAAAAAGTAAAAAAAAAAAAAATATATATATATATATATATGGGTTTATTCAAAATGAAATAGTAACAAATTACTACAATTTTTTAAAGAAACATTTAACATTTGGCTTTATAATAACAACAAAGTAAATAAATAAATAAATTAATTAATTAAACATTTATAAATAAAATACTTTTTTAATAATAACAACAACAACAATAATAAATACCTTTTATAAAAAAAATTCTGTATTTATTTATTCACTATTTTTATCATGTCTATTGTGTAAACAAAACGTCAATAATATATATATATATATATATATATATAAACAACGGTTTATTCAAAATAAAATAGAGTAAAAAATTACTGACAATTTAAAAAAAAAAAAAAAAACATTTAACATCCCAAAAAGCTAATGTTAATAAATAAATAAATCAAAAATAGACATCAATAAATAAAAATAGAAAAATGCATACATTTTTATTTGAATTTTTATTTGAATAGTTTTTTACAACTTTATTTATTGATTCTGTCTCTATTTTTATTGCATGTATTGATATTGTGTCCATAGCATCAGTGTAAAAACACTCATGTCAATAATGTACTTTTAACACTTAAAAAAAAATAAATATATATATATATATATATATATATATATATATAGAAATTGCAAAATAAAGATGCCTAAAAATGCGTCTACGTACGATTGTGAAATACAATACTTTCATACATTATATAGGGTGGTTTTTGCATCTAAAGTATGCATACATGTTTAATGTGATTACATATAAATATTATATATACAGTTATTTCTATGTCAAAATGGACTCAATTCACATGAATTTACCTCAGATGTGCATATAAACTGTAAATAGCAATGAGACATGATGCTGAAACTGTTTTAACCAGCAAGAAGCAACAAGTAAAAGCAGATGTTTTCACTCAAATCAATCAAATCAATCAGGATCAATCAGACAAAACACGCAGCAAAACAACGAATTTGCTCTTTCCTGGTTCCTGGAGCACATGCAGATCTCTCGTATAGATCAAACATTCACCTCACATAAACTTTAAATAGAAAACAGCAGAAATATATAGCCACGGCCCATGCATATAAACAAACACAGCAGGAGGATTGTCTGTTAAAAACAGTTTATCATTACGCGTAAAGAACCTTTATGTGCTTCCCAGAAACTATTGAACTTCCATCTCTGAATCTTGGCGTCAAATGTTTCAAACATTTGACAGTTGGTCATTTGAACATTTAAATGAACATTCCGTTTTACAAACATCAAGAGAATGTTACTTTTGAATGTTTTTGGAACATTCTCTAGAAGTATCATTTAAAAAATGTTACAACTAAAATGTTTCAGAATCGTTTTTCGCTTTGAGCACATTATTAAAGACCAGATGACGTTGAACGAACGCCGTTTTAATGTTACTGGAAGAACAGTTGTTCGTAACATTAAGAAAACTTTGCCAGAACGTTCTGAGAACGTTAATAATTTCCGATTCACCTTGGTGTTTCTCAGTACAACTGAAGGAAAAGACCTAAAAGTTCTGTAACATCCAACTTTATCGGCTTATTAAATGTTTTAGGAGGTCAAAGTAAATGAATAACATTTATTTGGTCTTTTGCATGAATTTCAGGCAAGAGAATGAGCGTGTAAAAACATCAAAGCATATGAAATGGTTTGAAACATGTTAATAATATTCCACCTTAAGATAGTTTCTGCTTTGTTGCTGGTCTTAGATGTTCTTGCTTTAGATGAAAACCTGAATTTGCTGGTTTAATCTGGATCTGAGTGAATGAACACTTCATGACTTGCACTCCACAAACTAATGTCGGTCTAAAAATAGTCTGGGCTTTTTTTGTCACAGTAAATCTGTTGTTTAGAAAGAACTGAACTTTAACATTTGAAATAGAAATACAAATATTTTAGAGAATAATAAGATGGCCATAAAGCACTTTCAAGACATTTTAAGCAAATAAGAGATAGAAATGTCTCCATCTCCTGGTGAAATTCAGTATAAAACATACACTAAAAACACTCAGATACTAACATATTAGAGTGTAGTATAGTTTGTATTTATTTTCCATTTTATTTTAGTAAAAGTTTTAGTACTTTTTTGTTCATTTTATTAGTTTTAATGTAGTTTTTATTCATTTTTATTGCAGTTTTAGTTATTCTAGTACATCAAGTTAAACTAAATGAAAACGAGAAATGTAGCTGAAAAACTCCATTTATGACATTTTGCTGTGTGTGAATCACCATGAAAAGACAAAAAACACACATTCAACATTAGCCTGTGAGTATTCAATCGTATAGTATAGTTTTTATTGATTTATTTATTTTACATTTTATTTGAGTTAAAGTTTTTGTCATTTTATATTTTTTCTTATTTTTATTAGTTTTAAAACTACATGAAAATGAGAAATGTAGCTCAAATAATATATTTAAAAAATATTTATTTTATTTCAGTTAATGCTTACTTTGCTTTCAATAAAAAAAGGTTTTAATAGTTTTAGTTAAGTATAATAACCCTGATGTTAAGAATAATATTTATTTTTCCACATTTTCCACATTTATATTTATTATTGACAGAAAAACTCCATTTATTATATTTTCATTCCATGAAAAGACAAAAACACACATCTCCTGGTGAAATTCAGCATTAGCATGTGAGTAACAAATCATAAAACACACTAAAAACCCTGAGATACTAATGTAGTATAGTATAGTTTTAATTTAATTATTTTTATTTTAGTTAAAATTTTAGTGATTTTGCTATTTTTATTAGTTTTAAAAATAATTCTATAGTTTTTATTCATTTTTATTGTAGTTTTAGGTTTAAGTTATTCTAGTACATCAAGTTAAAATAAATGAAAAAAATGTATACATTTAAAAATAATTATATATTTTTAGTATAGTTTTTATTTTTATTTTCCATTTTATTTTAGTAAAATTTTTAGTGCTTTTTGCTATTTTTTATTATTTTTAAAAATATTTCTATATAGTTTTTATTGCAGTTCTAGTTTAAGTTATTCTAGCAAATCATGTTAAAAGAAATGAAAAAAAATATTTTATTAAAAAAAAAAAAAAACTATATATTTTATTTCAGTTAATGCTGATTTTACTTCCAGTAAACATTTTTTATTGTATAGTCTTTATTTACTTATTTTCCATTTTATTTTTGTTAAATTTAAGTGCATTTTGTTATTTTTATTAGTTTTAAAAATAGTATTTATTAATTTTTATTGCAGCTCCAGTTTAAGTTATTCTATTTTATATATTTTTTAAAAACTATATATTTTATTTCAAGTAAAAAAATAAACATTTTTTAATGGTTTAAGTTAACTATAATAAGCCTGATATTGAGAAAAAATATATATATTTTTTTTTCTATATTTTTTTATAAATATATTTATTATTGATGAAGAACCCCATTTACAGCATTTTGCTGTGTGTGAATCGCCATAAAAAGATGAAAACACACATCTCCTGGTGAAATTCAGCATTAGCATGTGAGTAGTACATAGTACAGTATAGTTTTTATTTATTTATTTTCCATTTTATTTTAGTTAAGATTTTAGTGTTTCTTGTTATTTAAAAAAAAATTCTATATAGTTTTTATTCATTTTTATTGCAGTTTTAGTTTAAGTTATTAAGTTATTCTAGTACATCAAGTTAAAATAAATGAAAACAAATTATATATATTTATTTTTAAAAATATATATTTTATTTAAACCAAGTAAAAACTAGTTTTTTTATGGGTTTTTGGTTAACTATAATAACCCTGATGTTGATATATTAAAATATTACTTTTTCTATATTTATATTTATCATTGATGAAAAACTCCATTCATGACATTTTGCAGTGGATGAATCATAAAAATACAAAAACAAACATCAAAGTAGGCCAAATCATAAGAGGTTAATAGTAGTAAACAATGAATTATCTTTTGCCTAATATGACAATACATACATATTTGGGATCATAAATGTACATTATGCCCTTTATCAAAGGCTTCCGCTCATAATAATCATTGAAATCTTAAGTACACACATAAAATAAAGTGTTTGATTTGTGTGTTTGAGGATGGTGACATGTGACGTGTGCTGGATCTTCATGTTCTGTACTTGTGGCGATCCTTTAAACACAAATCCTCTGGAGTGAGGATGACAAACATTCAGGTTAATGATTATTTCTGAGAAGAGAGAAGGAAGGTCTGGAGATTTCTGTGAAGAAACTGAAAGTGTGACAGAAAGAGAACTAGTGGAAACTCTGATGCAATATGATCTGGATCACTTAAATATTAAACACAAGATATGAGTCATAGTGACTATACAGACACACACGTTATACACTGCAAAAAAGGCTTACCTTAGTATTTTTGTCTCGTTTCTAGTCAAATATCTAACAATTCTTAAATTAAGATGCATTTACTAGATAAGCAAAATGACAGAAGATATTTAGTCTTGTTTTAAGAATAAAAAAACACTTCATTTAGTTATTTCCCCCCTGGAAACAGGACTAAATATTTTATGCAATTTTGCTTATCTAGTAAATGCATCTTAATGTAAGAATTTGTAGATATTTTGACTATAGAAACAAGACAAAAATACTAGGTAAGATGAGCCTTTGAACTAAAGGTAAAACTAAAACCATAAAATCTTGTTACTTGAAATAAAATAATTTGAAATAAAAACCTTTAATGAAACAAAAAAATAATAATAAATATATAAAAAACCTACATATTAATTACAAATATATAAATTAATATATACATTTATTTTAGAATATGTTTGATAAATTACTTATTAATAACACACTGAACAATTATTAACACACATCTCCTGGTGAAATTCAGCATTAGCATGTGAGTAATAAATCTGAAAACACAAACTAAAAACCCTCACATACTAGTATAGTTTTTATTTGTTTATTTTCCTTTTTATTTTTGTAATTTTGTTTTGTTAGTTTTAAAAATATTTCTATTTAGTTTTTATTCATTTTTTATTGCAGTTTTAGTTTTATTGCATTTTTCTAGCATAACTAGCATGTCACTAACATGTTGTTAGCATGAATCTAGCATGATGCTACCATTTTGTTAGCATAATTAGCAAGTTCCTATACATGATTAGCAAGTTGCTAGCATGTTTATAACATGATTAGCAAGTTGCTAGTATGTTTATAACATGATTAGCAAGTTGCTAGTATGTTTATAGCATGATTAGCATGTTACTACCATGATTGATGCTAGCATGACTCTAGCATGATTAGCATGTTACCATGTTGCTAGTACGATTAACAAGATACTGGCATGTTTCTAGCATGATTAGCATGTTGCTAGCATGATTAGCCAATTTCTAGCATGTGGCTAGCATGTTAGCAAATTACTACAATGTTGCTAGCATGTTTTTCTAACATGATTAGCAAGTTACTACCAAGTTGCTAGCACAATTAGCAAGATACTAGAATGTTGCTAGCATGATTAGCAAGTTACTAGCATGTTTAGCAAGTTACTAGCATGTTGCTAGCATTATTAGCAAGTTACTAGCATGTTGCTAGCACCATTAGCAAATTACTAGCATGTTGTTGACATGATTAGCAAGTTACTAGCATGATGGTGGCATGATTAGCCAGTTACTAGCATGTTGCTAGCATGATTAACAAATTACTAGCATGTTGTTGGCATGATTAGCAAGTTACTAGCATGTTGCTAGCACGATTAGCAAGTTACTAGCATGTTGCTAGCATGATTAGCAAATTACTAGCATGTTGTTGCTAGCACGATTAGCAAGTTACTAGCATGTTGCTAGCATGATTAGCAAGTTACTAGCATGTTGCTAGCATGATTAGCAAGTTACTAGCATGTTGCTGGCATGATTAGCAATTACTAACATGTTGCTAGCACGATTAGCAAGTTACTAGCATGTTGCTAGCATGATTAGCAAGTTACTAGCATGTTGCTGGCATGATTAGCAAGTTACTAGCATGTTGCTAGCACAATTAGCAAATTACTAGCATGTTGTTGACATGATTAGCAAGTTACTAGCATGTTGGTGGCATGATTAGTAAGTTACTAGCATGTTGCTAGCATGATTAGCAAGTTACTAGCATGTTGTTGCTAGCACGATTAGCAAGTTACTAGCATGTTGTTGCTAGCACGATTAGCAAGTTACTAGCATGTTGCTAGCATGATTAGCAAGTTACTAGCATGTTGTTGGCATGATTAGCAAGTTACTAGCATGTTGCTGGCATGATTAGCAAGTTACTAGCATGTTGCTAGCACAATTAGCAAATTACTAGCATGTTGTTGACATGATTAGCAAGTTACTAGCATGTTGGTGGCATGATTAGCAAGTTACTAGCATGTTGCTGGCATGATTAGCAAGTTACTAGCATGTTGCTAGCATGATTAGCATGTTATTAGCATACTGCTAGCATGATGATCAAGTTAGTGTGAATGGATTATAATAGTAAATAGAAGGGAAGCTTGATTGAGTCTGAAGGGATTGTGGGAGTTTTGTCAGTGTGAGTTTGAATAGTCTTGGCTCATTTGAACAGTCCCTCAATGTAAGTCTATGGGATTTTCCCCAGTTTTAATCATTATTTTTAGGAACATCCTTAAGATATTAGCACAGTAACACATATTTATCGATAGAGTCCAAGCACAGGTGAAAGTGCGGATGGCACAGCTCTGTCTGGAGGCGCAGGAACGAGTGCAGGCTCGCCAAGCAGAACTGGATCTTCGTCTAGAAGTCCGCAGGCTCAAAATTCAAGCCGACAAAGAGATTCAAACACACACCTGTCAATCACGTCTCACTGACAACGAGGGCTCACCCAATCAGATGGAAGTATTTTTGTTCAGTCACAGTGAGCGGTTGTCCTTCCAAAAACACCAGCACCTCATACTGATGGAGCACAGACTTACATAAACACACACAGTGTCTGCTCCACTGAGGACATTGTGAGTCTCCAGTGATGTGTGTGAGAAGCGTCTCTCTCTGTCCAAGAGCTTAACTGATGCTAACCTTCTACTAATCAAGACTCGTGGGAAAAAACAACACAAAAATTACACTAAAAACTCTCATTCAGTGTAAAAAAGTCAAGAAATGTCAAGACGTTCGCAGATTCCACTTCTTGTTTTATTCAGATTTTTGTGTTTGCGAAAACAGCAGGAACATAAAAATGCACACAGAGTATGTTTCTAATGCTAAAACCAATGTGACCCTGGACCACAAAACCAGTCATAACGATACATTTTTTATATAAATAAGCTAAATATATAAGCTTTCCATTGATGTATGGTTTGTATTGGAATTAAAGTTGTCCGCAGTGCATATTACTAATCAAAGATTTGACATATTTACGGTAGGAAATTTACTAAAGATCTTCTTGGAACGTGATCTTAATATCCTTATGACTTTTGGGATTTAAAAAATGATTATTTTGACCCATACAATGTATTTTCGGCTATTGCTAGAAATATACCTGCACTACTTAAGACTGGTTTTGAGCTCCAGGGTCACAAATGGAAAAGAGTTGGGAAAATACATGTCTTGATTTAGCAAAACACAACATATATGGGGATATTAAACAGCAAACAATTAGACATTCAATACAAACACATATTTATATAAACAGCACCAATAAAGCTCTTCAGAAAACTCTCAACTTTTGTCTGAAATCTTGTCTGTGTGTGAGCATTTTCTCCAAATATTGTTGTAATTATTACAGTGTATTAATTTTTTTTTCAACATTTGCATTTTCTAAATTTATAACCAAGAAACCAATAATAAAATGCAATATTTCTCCCAAAATATATGTATTTAATATTGACCTTTTTTTTTTTTATTGAACAGAATTAAAATTGTCCTGAATTATGATTAAAAAAAACCTTTAAAAAGTGCACTTTTCCCCCAATATTATTGTTCTCATTATATTTTAATTAACATAATTTGAATTGTCTTGATTTATGATCAAGAAACCAATATAAAGTCCTTATTTTCTCTCAATATTGTTGTAATTATCACACTTTATTTTTTAACAGCATTTGCATTTTCTACATTTAGAACCAAGAAACCAATAAAAAATGCAACATTTCTCCCAATATTGATGTATTTAATGTTGATCAATATAGATTTATATAGTTTTACTGAACAGAATTTCATTTTTTTCAGAATTATGATCAATAAACCCTTATTAAGTGTATATATTTTCCTAATATTGTTCTTATTATTATACTTTAATTAACCAAATTCTTGATTCATGATCAAGAAACCAATATAAAGTGCTTATTTTCTCCCAATATTGTTGTAATTGTTACACTTTATTTATTTTTAACAGCATTTACATTTTCTAAATTTATAACCAAGAAACCAATAAAAAATGCATCATTTCTCCTAATATTAATGTATTAAATATTGACCAATAATGAATAATACATTAACATTTTCCTGAATTATGATCAAGAAACCCTTTAAAAAGTGCACATATTTTTTTCCAATATTGTTCTTATTATTATATTTTAATTAACAGCATTTCAATTGTCTTGATTTATAATCAATAAACCAATATAAAGTGCTGTTTTTTCCCCAATATTGTTGTAATTATTACACTGTATCTATTTTTTAACAGCATTTGCATTTTCTAAATTCATAACCAAAAAAACTATTAAAAGCAGCTATATTTCTCACAATATTAATGTATTTAATATTGACCAATATTGATTTTTTTATTGAAGAGAATTAAATTTTTTCCTAAATTATCATCAAAAAACCCTTTAAAAAGTGAAAATTTCCCCAACAATGTTATTAATGTTATATGTTATGTATATTTTATTTAACCAAATTTGAATTGTCTTGATTTAAGATCAAGAAACCAATATAAAGTGCTTATTTTCTTCAAATATTGATGTAATTATTACACTTTATTTATTTTTTTAACAGCATTGGGATTTTCCAAATTTATAACCATGAAACCAATAAAAAGGTGCAATATTTTTCCAAATATTGATGTATTTAATATTGACCAATATTGAATGATTATATATTTTTTTTTATTTAAAAGTATTTATTTTTTCCTGAATTAAACCCTTTGAAAAGTGTATATTTTCCCCAATATTGTTCTTATTATTATATTTTAATTAGCATCATTTCAATTGTCTTGATTTAACATTTAATAAGAAACCAATAAAAAGTGCAAGTTTTTCTCCCAATATTGATGTGTTCAGTATTGATCAATATTGAATTATTTTCAATTCGATAATTTCAAATTTCCTGAATTATGATGAAGAAACACTTTAAGATAAAAAACAATATAAAGTGCTTATTTTTTCCCAATATCATTGTAATTATTACACTTTATTTATTTGATAATTTTTTTAGATTTATAACCAAGAAACCAATAAAACGTGCAATATTTCTACCAATATTGGTTTATTTAAAATTTACCAATATTGAATTATTCTTTTTTATTTAACAGAATTAAAATTTTCCTGAATTATGATCAAGAAACCCTTTAAAAAAGTGTTCATTTTCCCCCAGTATTGTTCTTCTTAATATATTTTAATTAACAGAATTTAATTGTCTTGATTTATGATCAGGAAAGCAATAAAAAATACAATATTTCTCCCAGTATTGATCAATATTGAATTATTTTCAGTTCAATAATTACAAATTTGCTGAATTATGATCAAGAAACCCTTTAAGATCAAGAAACCAATATAAAGTGCTTATTTTCTCCCAATATTGTTGTAATTATTACACTTTATTTATTTATTTTTTAACAGCATTTACATTTTTTAGATTTATAATCAAGAACCCAATAAAAAATGCAATATTTCTCACAATATTGATGTATTTTTGACCAATTGCTATTGCTATTTATTTAACAGAATTTCAAGAAACCCTTTAAAAAATGCACATATTTTCCCCAATATTGTTTTTATTATTCTACTTTAACAGCATTTCAATTGCCTTGATTTAAGATCAAGAAACCAATAAAAAGTACACAATTTTCCCCAATTTTGTTATTATTATATTTTATTGTTACTTTATTTAATTCAGTTGTCTTGGTTTAAAAAGTGTAGATTTTGCTATTTTTCTAAATAAAAAGTGCTTATTTTCCCGCAGTATTGTTGTAATTATTACACTATGTTAATTTTTAAAAAGTAAAAAAAAAAACATGCACATTTTCCCCAATATTTTTGGGGAATTTTCTAGATTCATGTTTAAAAACCCCCCAAAAAATGTCATCTCCAATACTGTTGTAATTCTAATATATTCTATTCTTATTTATAGATTTTTAAATTTCTTGATTGCTGGTAAGGAAACCAATAAAAAGTGTATGTTTTCATTTATTTAGTCATTTTTCTCTGTCATGTTGCAATTTAATGCAGTTTTAAAAATGCAATAGCCAAACTGTTATTCACACAAGTTTTTTTGTTGTTTTGTTTTGTCGAAAAGCAGCAATAATAGTAAAGTGTTCAACTAAATGTCTAAATGCTTGGCTTAAAATGAAAACAACATTAAATACAAAATTAATTTATTAAAACAACAAACTTTTTGACCAACAAGAGATCAAGTGGGGCATTTAATGGCCATTGCATTCAAAGAGCAATAAGTGAGAGAAGCAAGGAAATCTAAAAAAAACATTACTTTTTAGCCATTTTCTGCAACAAACACATTTCCACTGACTGTATTGTTTTTACACACAGCTAATTATAAATACTACAGACTAACACACACACACACACACACACACACACACACACTAACAGAAACATCTTGCACTTTTAGAAACAATATTTACTTCATTTATACTTTGTTTTTTACAGCTAGAATTGGAATCAGTGCAGAAAATGGAGACAAAGATAGACTTGAAATGGGGCAGATCTCTGACACTCATGAATTCACCAATAAAAACAGACTCAGAGCAGGAAGAGTCTGGTTTTGTGCGTTTGGGGTCTGGTTCACCTGGTGTTTTAGCTGATCTGATGATCCAGTATTTTGTGGAGATCGACCGTATCGGCCCTGGCTCCTCGAACGCCTCGGTCTCTGAAAGTGGACAGAACGCGACGCAACCTCACGCCGTCCGCCGGAATGGAGCTTTCAATCGCTTTACGCAGCTGCAAAACACATCAGACAACGTTAATAGATAGTTTGCTTATTATTTAGTTTGTTCATATCAAAACCTCTTTTGGCCTTTTTGAAAAGAAGTCTCTTCTGCTCGGCAAGGCTGCATTTATTTGATCAAAAATGTAATAAAAAGTGTAAAAATAGTGAAATATTATTAGAATTTAAAGTAGCAGCTTTCTATGTGAATCTGTTAAAATGTAATTTATTTCTGTGATCAAAGCTGAATTTTCAGCATCATTGCTGCAGTCTTCAGTGTCACATGATCCTTCAGAAATCATTCTAATACGCTGATTTGCTGCTGAAAAAAGTCTTGATTTAAGATCAAGAAAACAACCTTATTGTCTCCCAATATTGTTGTAATTATTACACTTTATTTCTTTTTCAAGAGCATTTAAATTTTCTAGATTTATAACCAGATTATGATCCTTTGAAAAGTTTCCCCAATATTGTTCTTTTTATTATATTTTAATTGACATCATTTCAATTGTCTTGATTTAAGATCAAGAAACCAGTAAAAAGTGCTTAATTTTTCCTAATATTCTTGTAATTATTACACTTTATTTATTTTTTTAGTTTTTTATTTATAACCAAGAAACAAATAAAAAAGTGCATTATTTCTACCAATTTTGATGCATTTAATATTGATCAATATTGAATTATTATATTATTTTATTTAACAGAATTTCAGTTTTCCTGAATTATGATCAGATTATGATCCTTTAAAAAGTGCACATATTTTTCCCAATAGTGTTGTTCTTACTATACTTTAAATTAACACAATTTCAGTTGTCTTGATTTATGATCAAGAAACCAATAAAAATGCTTATTTTCTCTAAATATTGTTGTAATTATTACACTTTATTTATTTTTTTAACAGCATTTACATTTTCTAGATTTATAACCAAGAAACCAATAAAAAAGTGCATTATTTCTACCAATATTGATGTATTTAATACTGACCAATATTGAATTATTATTATTTTTTTATTAAATAGAATTTCAATTTTCCTGAATTATGATCGAGAAATTCTTTAAAAAGTGCACATATTTTTATTATTATTTATTATTATATTGATTATTATCAATGTTGAAAACAGCTGTGCTGCCCAATATTTAAAAAAAAAAGTCCTACATTTTATTTTTCAGGATTCTTTGAAGAATAGAAAGTTCAAAAGAACAGCGTTTACACTGCAAAAAAAAAAAAAAAAAAAAAAAAAAAATGTTTTTCTTACTTAGATATTTTTGTCTTGTTTCCAGCCAAAATATATAAAAAAATCCTAAAACAAAAAAAGATTTTCTAGACAAGTAAAAATTATTTTCTTATTTTCAGAAAAAAACAAGTCAAAACCAAGTGAGTTTTTGCTTAGAACAAGCAAATGGGCCAATGGGGTAAGCAAAGTAATCTTATTTAAAAAAAAAAAAAAAAAAAGATTTATTTTGCTTACAAAACAAGACAATAATTTTACATCTAGAAAATTCTTCTTGATTTAAGAATTTTTAGATATTTTGGCTGGAAACAAGACAAAAAAATAAAGTAAGAAAAGCTTTTTTGCAGTGTATTTAAAATAGAAATCTTTTGGAACATTATAAATGTTTTTACTGGCACTTTTGGTCATCTTAATGCATCCTTGATGAATAAATAAAAATAAATTTTTAGTGCTATAAAGAAAAACGTTGCATGGATGTTTAAGGTTCTTCACTGAACCAGCTGAGAAAAAGTGTAGACGCTGTGGAATTGTTTGGATGTTTAACTCTTATTTCTAAGTGAAGAACTCTCACCTCTTTCAATGAAACAACTCCAACAAGCCGCCCAACGCTAGTGACGTAAGCGTAATCCAGATTCAACACAGAAAACATGGTGTGAGTCTGAGAGAGAACAGGAGAGAGATATTAAATGAGAACATCAGAGCAAACCGCATTTTATTCTTCTAAAATAAAAAATACAAATATTTAGTTTTATGTGACGTACTTTGGCATTAACAACACAATCACTGAAACTAAACTGCACGGTATCACAATTATGTCCTCACACTAAAGCTAAATAAACACACACCTTGTGCAATGAGGTGTGTTCCACCAGCTGGAAGGGGGCGGGGTCAATCTTGCAGACGTTCAAGTCGACCTGCTCGTCAAGCTGTTGCTCCTCCCACTCATCAACCTGCATTCACAGCCAGAGATACTGTAAGTGTGTGTGTGTGTGTGTGTGTGTTAGGGTTAGGGTAAGGGAATAGAAAATAGAGTTTGTACAATAGAAAAACCATTACACCTATGGAATGAACCCTTAAAACATGGAAACTCAACATGAGTGAGTAAGCGTGTGTGTGTGTGTGTGTGTGTGTGTGTTAAAATGTCCTCACCTCTTGAAATATCGTATCATCCTCTTCATCTGGGTCGTACTAGAAAGAAATAGAAACACAAAAATGTTTAGGCTGAAAACAATTATCTAGTTTATTTTTTTTCCCCATATGTTTTTCCCAGTTCAGCAGTCTGTTTTTACATTTTAGTTTTTCTGGATTCTGCATTAAGGGTTTAATTAAATTGGAAGTATTTATTTATTTATTTATTTATTTATACATACATACATACATGGGTCAAAGACGTTAAGATGTCCACGTCAAAAAAAATGTACAAAAGTAATTTTATGTTCATAGAAAGCACATTAAATGTAAGTAAAGTGTCTACTTTTAACAAGTTTTTGGAGAATAAAACGTCAAATGTCACTGAATTGCACTTTAGTTGTTGTCTTCTGTAAATTAGGGGAAAATGTATAATATTTATTTTTTGCTCAGAAAATGCAATTACATTCAACAGAAAACATTTTAAAAAACAATTTAAAGCAGTGTTACACCTATTGGCTTTATGCTTAAACCCGTCTTTGACCCACATACATACATATATACAATAATAGGGCCTATTAAAACGTTTTATTTATTTATTTATTTTTAGAAATGTTGTCAGTTAACATTTTTCTGGGCCTATGACCTTATACATTTACACTGACCTAATACATAATACATTTATTATCAAAAATGGTCCAATTAAGGCATAAAACATTAACAATTTAATGCATTTTTCAAATGTACTGATTTTTATAAAAATAACAAAAACAAACAAAGTGCTACACAACATGGAAGAAAAATGTTGTGTTAATAAATTAATTAATTAATAGTTAAGAATTGCATTATTATGATCAGACACTACCCCATATTGGAAATGGATTATTATACACACCTATTTCAGATTTTTTCATCCAAAATTTGACAAATTCAGTGACATTTGGTGTTAAAATTCCAATTTATGACTAGATTCTGATATTCTAACTGCATGCTTGCAGGTTTTCTTGTGTTTTTCTGGACTTAATATACATTTATTATTAAAAACCGTCCAGTGAAAGCATAATACATTAACAATTGAATCACTTTTTTAATATGACACACAAAGTGCTGTCCAACATTGTAAATTTTATGATTGGATTTTGCTATTCTAAGTGCATACTTGCATGTTTTCTTGCGTTTTTACTAAACTAAATTAAAAAGGCAGACCCTACAAAAATTAGCTTCCTCAAACACAGTAAATTTCTTAAGCGTGTATGTGTGTGTGTGTGTGTGTGTGTGTCTCACCTCCATTGCCTCGATATCAGGATGAGAACAGAAGAACTTTTTAAAGTTGAGGCCAGAATCATAAACACCTAAGAGACAGAAAAAGTTTCATACATGCAACATTTGTATGCATTTGCTATTAAAGAAAGTACATTTTTGATCAAGTGCGCTAAACTCAACATCTGACATTAAATGTTTTGCAAGCATAAATATATCAATAAAAATGAAAAACCTATTGTATTAAAAGTGTCTGCATTTTTACATGTACACATATCCAGCCATAGAAAAAATATTTTCAGAAAAAAAAAGTATGATGTGAATGATGTTTTATGTTATTTTAAGATCCAAAAGTCAATGGGAGGTTCTTGATATTACTTGTAATCTCTTCTTTATCTTCAGACGGCTTCTTCAGAGCAGATTTTAGAGGTTTGCTGGAGTCCAGATGAGCAGAAGCGGATGCAGACTCTTCTGTGGATGTCTACAACAAACACACACACACACACACACACACACACACATAGCCATAATCATTACTCAAACTAGATATCTGTGATGCAAATCAGCAGCTACATCAGTATAATAAAGTAGAATACAGCAGTAAGTTTTTTATTCTAATGGTCAAATGTTCACCATCTGACCTGGAAGTGAACTTTGTATCTAGGAGTCGTGGTGGGCGCATTTTCCTCTCGCAGATGCTGCGATCTACACATTAAGAGCGCCAGTAACTGAGTGCGATCAACCGAACCCAGCAAGAGCATCGACTCTGTGAGACATAATGAAATTAGACAGAAAGATCAGAGCAACACTGCACGCACATCACATTTGAGTCATATTTACATTAAAAATAAAATAAATAGTTTCTAATGACCTTACAAACCTAATTCTCTAGTAATGCAATGTTTATTTTGTATATCTCTTTTGCAATGCACATAATTTCAAAGAAAAATAAATAAATACATAAATAAATAAATATATAAAAAAAGATTTACTTGATAATACGAATAATTATAAAAAATATAATAAAAGTTATTCTAAAAATATGAAGCTTATTTGATATTTTATTTCAGCGTCAGCATAGTGCATGATTTACAAATGTTATTTAGGTTATGTGTCTGGACAGTCCTTATGAATTTATGTTCACATACATTTTTTAATATTCACAAGTTAAGTAATTACATATAATCAGTGTTGGGGAAAGTTACCTCAAGTACTAAAAAGTTACTAAAAGTAATGCATTACAATATTGCACTACTCCCTAAAAAAGTATCTAATTACGTTACTTAGTTACTTTTTATGGAAAGTAATGCCTTACATTACATTACCTTACAAAGCCCTTTCACACCAAAAAGTGAAACGAATAAGCCTAAGGCTGAAGGAAAAGTAAATTCACGTATGTACAGTAGAACTGTAGGAAAAGGAAGTTCAACATTCTTCAGCAAAGAGAAAAATTAAGGACAAATGTTAGTTAATCTAAAGTAAATTTTGCTTATTAGTATGGTTGAATTGGATCAACAAAGGTCAGCAGCAAAGACATTGGTTAATAAAATGAGATTATATACATAAAGGAAACAAAAAGTAACTGGCGTTACTTTTTTGAAAAAGTAATCTGATTACATAACTCACAATACTTGTAATGCGTTACCCCCAACACTGCATATAATGATATTACAACCAGCTCCAACACAACAGTGAGTGAGAAGTAAGTGTGTATCGCGTCCTTTTTTTACCTGCAGATTTCACCAATGGCAGTGTTTTCAGTTTTCCTGAGCGTAGGATCTTGATTACATCTCTGTAGGTGGAGTTCGGTGTGATATAATGAATTTCTTTTTTCATAAAGTCCTCTACAAAAATTTTATACTTCCTACAGAAAGAGAAAGAGGTAGCTGTGAAAAACTGATGCACAACAGGTAAATACTTGAATTAAGGCAATTTTAGACTGTTTGACTTTTCATGTTGTTGCAGACTAGTGGAAGAAAACATCCAAAATACATGTGTATCACACTTATTTTATTGCACTTTATCTTATTTGTGCCATTACAATACATATCTTTAAAGTGATTTTTCTCCACTTGAGCAGCACTTACATACACCAAA
Organism: Cirrhinus molitorella; assembly: GCA_033026305.1. Taxonomy (NCBI): domain Eukaryota; kingdom Metazoa; phylum Chordata; class Actinopteri; order Cypriniformes; family Cyprinidae; genus Cirrhinus; species Cirrhinus molitorella. The sequence continues at coordinate 35,005,137 of CM065134.1, forward strand.
ATTTACAGTTTTATTCCTAACTATATTTTGAAGGTTTTTATAGAGGGGTTTGTTCATATATCATTCACATGATTTTATTAATAAAATGTATCTGTTTCCATCTATATATTTTAATTACAATACATACCTTTAAAATAGATTTTTCTCCACTTGAGCAGCACTTACACAAACCAAAACTTAGAGTTTCATTCCTATATATATTCTGAAGGTTTTTATAGAAGGGTTTGTTCATATTTTATTCACATGACTTTATTTTAACAATTTATCTATTTTTGTCTACAGATTTAATTTACAACACATACCTTTAAAGAGATTTTTCTCCACTTGTGAAGCACTTACATACACCAAAAATTAGAGTTTTATTCCTATCTATATTCTGAAGGTTTTTATAGAGGGATTTGTTCATATACCATTCACATGAATTTATAAATACAATTTATCTGTTTCTGTCTATATAGTTTAATTACAATACATACATTTTAAGAGATTTTTCTCCACTTGTGAAGCACTTACATACACCAAAAATTAGAGTTTTATTCCTATCTATATTCTGAAGGTTTTTATAGAGGGATTTGTTCATATACCATTCACATGAATTTATAAATACAATTTATCTGTTTCTGTCTATATAGTTTAATTACAATACATACATTTAAAGAGATTTTCCTCCACTTGAGCAGCACTTACATACACCAAAATTTACAGTTTTATTCTTATGTATAATCTGAAGGTTTTTATAGAAGGGTTTGTTCATATATCATTCACATGATTTTATTTTTACAATTTATCTATTTTTGTCTACAGATTTAATTTACAACACATACCTTTAAAGAGATTTTACTCCACTTGAGCAGAATGTACATACACCAAAATTTAGAGTTATATTCCTATCTATATTCTGAAGGTTTTTATAGAGGGGTTTGTTCATATATTATTCACATGATTTCATTATTACAATTGATCTATTTCCGACTATATATTTAAATTACAATACATACCTTTAAAGAGATTTTTCTTCACTTGAGTAGCACTTACAAACACAAGACTTAGCAGTTTTACTCCTTTCTATATTCTGAAGGTTTTATAGAAGGGTTTGTTCATATATCATTCACACTAATTTAAATAACGTTTTTCCTAAAACATGGTAAATTGTAATTTTTCCTTGCAGTTGACTGTATTTTCTGATTTATAGAGTGATAAAAAAAAAATCAAAAATCCTCACAGTAAAAACATTTCATTCTAATATGTCAACAAAACCAAACAAAAATTTTTAACCTGACTTTATCTAATGTTCAGATTTATTCTCTGGAAATCTTTGCAAATTAGTGCATATTTAATTATATGCTGTCTCACTATTTAAACAAAATTTCGGAAAACTTGTAATACCTAAATGTTTGCAGTTCATAATGTAATCAATATGTCTATTCTTTCAATTTAACACAAAATTTAACTGCAAAAGTATGTCAATGTGTCAAAACTGAGCATGCTGGATAAACTGCAATCAAATATACTAATGAATTCACACAATACTGACAAAATACCTGATATTTTTTGTATTTGTAGTATTATGTACACATGACATATGAGCATGACATTCTACACTAACCAAATTGTTTACAAAATACCTGAAAATAAGAAAAATAAAAGTTTTGGTAGTGCACAGGATGAGCAGAATGTGAAATAGAAAGAAAAGATGAAATGTACATGAAGAGACTTACTCAGGGTGGCCCCAGCTGAGCATGGGCAGGTAAGGCAGTTTTTTGATGCGGATAACTGTGTCATAAATGGACGGCTGAATACTTTGAGAAACCATGTTGGCGAGAATCACAGAGATCAGGATAGGCAGACTGTAACTGATATGTCCCGTCAACTCCATCATGATCACAGCGGTCGAAACAGTGTGTGTGACTCCTGCCGTTAACGCTGCCGCTCCTTAAAACAACAGAAAGTTACTTCTGATTTATAAATAAAAACTAAATCAATGCTTAGTCAATGAGACATATTGGATGTGTGCATGTCTGTTAGTGTCTAGTTTCTCACCTATGACAGCGTACGCTCCGGGCACTATGTGATATATGTGCCCATCTATGTTAAATCCATCTGGTAACAATGTGGCCAAACCTTCACCCACCAAACGGCCAAACGCAGCACCTGAAACACAAACAAATGCATTCCCTTTAATCTGAGATAGGTCATCATATCAAAAGATACTGTTAAAAATTACTGTTTTAAAAGAACGATGACTTAACACAACCGTTTGAATTAATTTGATATAATTAACAACAGAGGCTTCATTTACTTAAAAAAAATGCAGTAAAAATATGGTGAAAAACTATTACAATTTAAAATAGCTGTTTTCTTTGTGACTATATTGTAAAATGTCATTTATTTCTGCGATGAAAGCTGAATTTTCAGCATCATTGCTCCAGTCTTCAGTGTCACATAATCGTTCAGAAATCATTCCAATATGCTGATTCGCTGCTCAAGAAACATTTCTGATTATTATCAATGTCAAAAACAGTTGTGCTGCCCAATATTTTTCTAAAATATTTATCTGAATGTAATATAATTATTTTCTTTTGCTATAGTTATGATTTGGTGTGGACTTCCCTATTTATAGTAATTTTTTTTTTTACTTCATGAATGGCCTTAAAAAGGTGGAAATGCTTCAAAAATCTAAATATCATTTTTTAGATAAATTACACAAGCACATACCAATGACGAAAATGGGAACGAAGGAACCACATGGTATAGGAAGGGTTATGGATATAGCAGACATCCAGAACTACATAACAAACAATAGTAATGTTCATTAAAAACACACACACACACACACACACACATAAACACACGCACACACACACATACATGGTGCATCAAAAAACAAGTCAGACATTCACAAATATATTACTTATATTAAAACAGAAAAATATTGATGTTAAAATATATTAAATATAAATGTAAGATACATTTAATTTTATATTTTCAAATATAAAAATCTGTTTATTATTATATGAGGCCTTTGAAGCAACCAGATTTCTGAATAAAGAAAAGTTTATTTACTCAACCATAGTTTGAGGACAAAACTGTGTTTATTTACCTTCATGACGACGAAGACTGAGAGGATGATGAAGACGTTAGCCTGCGGATGTTTCCAGGCGGCTAAGTGATCGTGATCATCGAAGTCAGCTACGATGCCATGATTTGACCAGGTGCGATTGTCAAAAAATGAAATCAAGGAATCCCTTTGTGTAAGCTAAAAATGGTGTCAAATGATGGAAATGGTCATTGCTGGTTCTAAATAAACCAAAAATTCTACTGCTCTAGTCTACACATTTAAAGGAACAGTTCACCCAAAAATGAAAATGTACTTAGGCCATCCGAGATTAGGATGATTTTGTTTCTCCATCAGATTTAGAGAAATGTATCTTCAATGGAACAATGGATCCTCTGCAGTAAATTGGTGCCGTCATTTGTTTAGAGCCGGTTTGACTTGTAAATGGTGCTTGATCTGTGCAGATTTCTCTGCTGATTCAAACCAGATGATTGATGATTGATGACTGATGATTTTAGACTCATATTTTAGTTAAAAACAACTTAATTGATGGACTGAAGTGGTGTGGATTACTTTTGCATTATTGTGATGTTTTTATCAGCCGTTTGGACTCTCATTCTGACGGCACCCATTCACCAGAGGATCCATTGGTGAGCAAGTGATGGAATGACACATTTCTACAGATCTGATGAAGAAACAAACTCATCTACATCCTGGGTGGCCTGAGGGTGAGCACATTTAAATTTTTGGGTGAACTATTCTTGTAGAAAGACTTTGGCTTTCATGTTTCATTTAACTGCTAATTGTGCATAAATACTGTAATTAGTTAAAGCAACTTTATAGTCGTGTATGACTGCATATGCTGCTAATGGAGCATTTTATTGCCTCATTTTGAGACTCGGATTAATTAAAGAGAACAAGAGTGAGTGTATAAAAGAGAGAGAGAGAGAGATGAGTGAGTGTTGTTAATATTGATTAATAGATGCTTCAATGTTTCTCTCAGCTGTCTCATTAAGATTATTAACTGGACGAATTTAACAGCATAGGGAACAAACACATGTTTATGTAGTGTGTGTGTTACCTTTCCAGCCATGAACTGCCCAAAACCCGGAGGAAAAGTGAGCGTTGAAATCAGCACAGAGACCAAAGCGGAATATAAGAAACAACTAGACACAAAACACATGATTTTACAGTATATACAGTGAATTCTATTTTTATCTAATATTACTTTTCACCTTATTTTACTCTTATCTTATCGCTTTATGAGTCACTTACTTCTTCATGAGGAAGCTGTTCGCAGCTTTCTGCCTCTTCACAAACAAAGAAATCTTGCCATACAAATACACAAAGAAGGCCCCACCAAAGCCACATACGATCCTGCAGAAAGAAAACATTTGTGCATTACAGTAATTTTACCACAGTCAGAGGCTTTTTGACTTTTGACTATTAGACTTTAACTAATAGGAATTTGGGTCATTCCAAAAACAATTGCATAGAACATACATGTCTTATTAGAGTGCTAAAAGTGCACTGAAATATCCAAGAAATGGTCAGCACATTAACTTGCTCTCTGTAGTCTGTTCATAAGATTCTATATTTGAATCTTATGAATCTTATGCAACACCTTAAAGTCTTGTCTCGACGATATCTGTCCTCTTTCCACCAGGCCAGCACGGGCTACCCCCTCTAACCCCTGGCTGACTGATGTTCTTCGTGAACATCGGTCCAAACTCAGGCAAGCAGAAAGAAAATGGCGCAAATCTAAACACCCGTCTGACCTGAGTATGTACCAATCGTTGCTTTCTGCTTTTTCTACTCAACTCCACACTGCCAAATCCTCATATTATCATAACAAGATCAATAGTGCTTCTGACATGCGCAATCTCTTCAAAACATTTAACTCTCTCCTCTGTCCCCCTCCACCACCACCCACCACTACACTAACAGCTAATGATTTCGCACAATTCTTCACAGACAAAACTCGAACAATCAGCAAACAATTCTTAGCCCCTCATACACATGACTTACAACCCACCACACCCACTTCAAACACTCTCACTTTCTCCTTCTGTCCCCTCACTGAGACAGAAGTATCAAAACTTCTCCTCTCCAGCCACCCTACAACATGCCCACTTGATCCCATCCCCTCACACATTCTTCAAGCAATCTCTCCTACTGTCTTACCAGCACTCACACACATCATAAATACATCGCTCCTCACAGGCACTTTTCCAACTTCTTTTAAGCAGGCTCGGGTAACCCCACTGCTTAAGAAACCAACACTGAACACCTCACTTCTTGACAGCTACAGACCGGTCTCTCTGCTTCCATTCATAGCAAAAACCCTCGAACGAGTTGTTTTCAACCAGGTATCATTGTTCTTTTCACAGAACAACTTACTGGATCCTAACCAGTCAGGTTTCAAGAGGGGCCACTCAACTGAGACTGCGCTACTGTCAGTTACTGAAGCCTTGCTGACAGCAAAAGCTGATTCTAAATCATCAGTTCTAATTCTGCTTGATTTATCCGCTGCTTTTGACACCGTCAACCATCAGATCCTCCTGTCCACCCTCTCATCGCTGGGCATCACAGGAACTCCGCTTCGCTGGTTTGAATCCTATCTCACCGGTAGGTCATTCACGGTAACCTGGGGAGGAGAGGTATCCAAAACACATCAACTGATCACTGGGGTTCCTCAGGGATCAGTTCTTGGTCCTCTCCTCTTCTCCATATACACAACATCACTGGGTCCCATCATAGAGTCACATGGCTTCTCCTACCATTGCTATGCTGACGACACACAACTCCATCTTTCATTTCAACCAGATGATCCAACAGTACCTGCACGGATCTCAGGCTGCTTGGCGGACATCTCAATGTGGATGAAAGAACATCACCTCCAGCTTAACTTGGCAAAAACTGAGCTTCTTGTTTTTCCTTGCACTCCAAACTTACAGCATGGGTTCACCATCCAGCTGGGCTCTTCCACAATCACTTCTTCAAACTCAATCAGGAATCTGGGTGTCATCTTTGATGACCAGTTGTCTTTCAAAGATCATATTGCAAAGACTACTCGATCTTGCAGGTTTGCTTTGCACAACATCAGAAAGATCAGGCCCTTTCTAACAGTGCAGGCTACACAACTTCTTGTCCAGGCCCTTGTCATCTCCAGACTGGACTACTGCAATGCTCTTTTGACTGGTCTTCCATCATGCACAATCAAACCTCTACAAATGATTCAGAATGCAGCAGCACGGCTGGTCTTCAACGAGCCCAAAAGAGCCCATGTTACACCTCTCTTTATCTCCTTGCACTGGCTCCCAATTGCGGCTCGTATCAAGTTCAAGACTCTGATGCTTGCATATAGGACAACCACAGCTACTGCACCTGCTTATCTGCACTCGCTATTGCAAATCTACACCCCCTCCAGAACTCTGAGATCTGCTAGTGAGCGACGCCTTGTGGTACCATCACAGAGAGGTGCTAAATCACTATCCAGAACATTCTCTTTTACTGTTCCTGGCTGGTGGAACGATCTTCCTACCCCTATCCGGAATGCTGATTCCCTGACAAGCTTCAAGCGACAGCTTAAAACTCATCTCTTTCAACTCTATTTGCTGTTACCATAAAAAAAAAAAAAAAAAAAAATTAATCTCTTTATTCCTTCCCTTTCTAGCTTGTACTTGTCTGAAGCACCACTTGAAATCTGGTAATATAGCACTGCCTGTGTCTGTTTGTCTCCTTAAGAAGAATCACTCTATGTTCTCCCAACTGTATGTCGCTTTGGACAAAAGCGTCTGCCAAATGCCTAAATGTAAATGTAAATGTAAATGAATCGGTTTCAGATATATTTGTAAAACCATTGAAAATGGGTAAGATACTAAATTTGGACATGGAGTTGCACTGGGATTTCATTATCTCTTGGATTAAACTATGCAGGGCCATAAAAACGAAGTTTACAAAAAAATGTTTATTAGGAACCTGATACTTGATACTTTGATACTTTCTGAGTCATAGGCAGACACACATTAGGACACTCAAACAGATATGTTCTATGCAACTGTTTTGATAGAGGGAAACAAGATACAATTCTAATTTCAACAATATTTCTTATTCTGACATTGTTCTTTAAATAAAATAAGTATCAGCTTTATACAAAGTGACCAACATTTGGTTTTGGACCACTGAAAAACTGGTAATATTCAACAATCTGGACATGGAGTCTCATTGAGATCCCCATATCTCTGGGACTGAATGAAGTAGGGCCTTGAAAATTAAGATTTCAAAAGAAATGTTTATTAACAACTAGAATCTAAAATCATATTGCAATATGTTTAATACTTCTTGAGTTATAGGCATGCAAACTTTGGAAAAAGAATATTTATGTCACTCAGACAGCTATGTTCTATGCAATTTTTTTAAAAAGAAGAAAACTAGATACAATTCTAATTTCAACATTATTTATTCTTCAGACATTGTTCTTTAAATAAAATAAGTATCAGTTTTATACAAAGTGACCAACATTTGGTTTTGGACCACTGAAAAAGGGGTAATATTCAACAATCTGGACATGGAGCCTCATTGAGATCCTCATTTCTCTGGGACTGAGATTCCAAAAGAAAGGTTTATTAACAACTACAATCTAAAATCATATTGCAATATTTTTAATACTGCTTGAGTTATAGGCATGCAAACTTTGAAAAACAATATATGGCACTCATAGAGGTATGTTCAATGCAGTTGTTTTGACAGAAGGAAACGAGATACATCTCTAGTTTCAACATTATTTGTTCTTCTAACATTCCTCTTTAAAAGAAAATAAGTATCATATTTTTTCAAACTGACCCACATTGGGTTTTTGACCAGTGAAATGTGTACATTTTAACTATTTACTCCTAGAGCCATATTGAAATGACATTGAAATATCTCTGGAACCGAATCATATAGGGCTTTAAAAATGAAGATGCTAAAAGGAAAGTTTGTTAAAACCAAATATCTAAAGGGGCATTAAGATATCTTTAATACTTCTTGAGTTACTGACATGCAAACTTTGGAGAAGACTTGAAAATACTGTTTCCTCATTTTCTGATGGTCAGTAATAAATCTCAGAATAAATATTAGCAATATCAAAAATTTGAGCCAGTGGCGTTTTTAAAAAAAATAAATAAATAAATAAAATTGGTTGATTTGACACGGAATGACCCATTTACTAAAACATACAAGTAAATAAAGTTATTACCATGAATAATTATAAATGAAATATATATATACATACACACACACACACACACACACACACACACACACAAACATATTTTAAAAAAATGATAATAATAAAAATGACTAAAACACAACAAAAGGAACAAAAATGTTACTAAAAATATATTTATACATTTAAAAAAAATACATTATAATATTAATAAAGCTATAATAGCATCTCAATCATATTAAAATAACACTACTGACCCCATCGCAACAAAGATTGGAAGCTCCCGCAGGTCAAAAGGGAAGTCCAGCCTGTATTTTGTTGCATAAAGAGCCATAAGTGTTTCTGAGAGAGAGAAAATAACACTTAAAAATGCTGTAACACACAGCCTATTGTGGTTTATGGCTTTCATCAATATACACTTACATTATATATACATTTGGGTTCAGTAAGATTTTAAATGTTTTTTAAAGACTTTTTAATGGTCATCAGGGCTGCGTTCATTTGATCAAAAATACTGAAAAAAAAGTAAGACAGTGCTTTTCTATAATAATATACATTTAAATTTAATTTATATCTGTAATTAAAATGTTTTTTGGTTTTTTTTCAGAATCATCACTCCAGTCTTCGGTGTCATGATTAATATTTGTTTTGGAACATGTGATAATTTTTTTTAAGGTTTCTTTGATCCATAAAAGGTTCAAACAAACAATGTTCTTTTAAAATAGAAAGGTTTTCTAACAATATACATGTTCCTGTTAAAGTTTGGGGTCATTAAATGTATATTCTTTGTTTTTGTTTTTTTAAGAAATTAATACTTTTATTCACCAAGGATGTGTTAAATTAATACAAAGTGATAGCATACATTTATTTTGTTAAAAAAGATTTATATTTCGAATAAATGCTGTTCTTTTTAACGTGTTATTCATCAAAAAATCCTGAAAAACAGAATCACAGGTTTCAAAAAAAATACTGTTTCCAACATTGATAATTATAATAAATCAACATATTAGAATGATTTCTGAAGGATCAGCTTTGCATCACAGGAATAAATTAGATTTTAAAGTTTATTAAAATAAAAACCATTATTTTATATTGTAATAACATTTTTGTAATATTACTATTTTTTTCTGTATTTTTGATCAAATAAATGCAGCCTTGATGAGCATAAGAGACTTCTTTAAAAACATTCGTACTGATCCCAAACTACACACGCACCTTCCTCTCTGTTCCACACCGGCAGAAGTCTGAAGATTAAGGCACCAAACGTAGCAGACAGAAATCCACGCCAGTAGTTTCGTGCGACGAAAAACATCGATGTGACCTCCAAGCCGAACAACGCACCTGAAAAACTCAATTTTGAGCACTCTCATACAATCTGACACATAAAACTTGTCAATTCTTTACAATACCTTAGAGGAGAATCATGTTTTAATGTTCTTCCATAGACATTTTCACACACAAGCATGTTTTCTCACCTCCGATAGGAGCAGCGAAGCAGCAGCCGATTCCCACAGCACATCCGACTGTCATCATCTCCTTGTTTCTGGCCTCATTCTGTTCAACACACACAAGAACTAAATACATGACAAATCTACTGCAGCCAATGCAATAAAATATTTTTTCATTCTCATTTGATTCAGATCGAGACTTCAAATCACAAATCAGTTGATTCAGATTGGGACTTAAATGGCGAATCACTTATTGATTCAGAGCAGGACTTCAAATCGCGAATCATTTGATTCAGATTGAGACTTCAAATTGCGAATCATTTGATTCAGATCAGGACTTCAAATCGCGAATCATTTGATTCAGATCAAGACTTCAAATCGCAAATCATTTGATTCAGACCGGGACTTCAAATTGCGAATCATTTGATTCAGATAGAGACTTCAAATCACAAATCATCTGAGTCAGTTCGGGACTTCAAATTGTGAATCATTTGATTCAGACCGGGACTTCAGATAGCGAATCATTTGATTCAGATCGAGACTTCAATTTGCGAATCATCTGAGTCAGTTCGGGACTTCAAATTGTGAATCATCTGATTCAGACCGAGACTTCAATTTGCAAATCATTTGATTCAGATCGAGACTTCAAATTGTGAATCATTTGATTCAGATCGAGACTTCAATTTGCGAATCATTTGATTCAGACCGGGACTTCAGATAGCGAATCATTTGATTCAGATCGAGACTTCAATTTGTGAATCATCTGAGTCAGTTCGGGACTTCAAATTGTGAATCATTTGATTCAGATCGAGACTTCAAATCGCGAATCATTTGATTCAGACCGGGACTTCAGATATCAAATCATTTGATTCAGATCGAGACTTCAATTTGTGAATCATTTGATTCAGACCGGGACTTCAGATAGCGAATCATTTGATTCAGATAGAGACTTCAAATCACAAATCATCTGAGTCAGTTCGGGACTTCAAATTGTGAATCATTTGATTCAGATCGAGACTTCAAATCGCGAATCATTTGATTCAGACCGGGACTTCAGATAGCGAATCATTTGATTCAGATAGAGACTTCAAATCACAAATCATCTGAGTCAGTTCGGGACTTCAAATTGTGAATCATTTGATTCAGATCGAGACTTTAAATCGCGAATCATTTGATTCAGACCGGGACTTCAGATAGCGAATCATTTGATTCAGATCGAGATTTCAATTTGTGAATCATCTGAGTCAGTTCGGGACTTCAAATTGTGAATCATTTGATTCAGATCGAGACTTCAAATCGCGAATCATTTGATTCAGACCGGGACTTCAGATATCAAATCATTTGATTCAGATCGAGACTTCAATTTGTGAATCATTTGATTCAGACCGGGACTTCAGATAGCGAATCATTTGATTCAGATAGAGACTTCAAATCACAAATCATCTGAGTCAGTTCGGGACTTCAAATTGTGAATCATTTGATTCAGATCGAGACTTCAATTTGCGAATCATCTGATTCAGACCCGGACTTCAGATAGCGAATCATTTGATTCAGATCGAGACTTCAATTTGCGAATAATTTGATTCAGATCAGGACTTCAAATTGCAAATCATAATAAATAAAATAACGCTTTTAAATACCTTATAAATGTTACTGAAGAGCGCCATGAATTTGCAGAGAAGAGCGGCACACATTGCGCCGATGTGCACGAACGGACCCTACAGGACAGAAAACACATAACGCTTAAAACCATAAAACTACATCATAACTTCAAAGCGATGCTACAGAAGACAAGATCACCCTCATGAAATCTCCCACGTCATAAACACGACAGGTTTGAACAAGATCCTTACATTTATGCATTTAGCAGATGCTTTCATCCAAAGCCACATGCATTGCATTTTTGCAAAAGTACTTTGACTTTTTGAAATTTAAAGCCTGGAATACCCTTGAAAATAGCAATATTCCTGAAGAGGTACTTGGAAAGTGCTTGAATTATTGAAAGGCAATGCATCTATCGATTTTACCAGCTCTAATTCATCTTTGACACAACGCCATGATAGACTAATACAAAATGATACAACAATAATTTCTCAAATATTTATTAATAATTTTTAATTTTTTTAATTAAAATAAATTATGATCCTTCAGAAATCATTCTAATATGCTGATTTGCTACTCAAGAAACATTTTTATTATTTTTATTAATATTATTATTATCATCAATATTTAAAACAGTCTGCAGGACTCTTTGATAAAGATAAATAAAGATCCAAAGATCGGCATTTAACTGGAATAAAAAAAAATGTATCATTAAAAAGCTTGGAGTTACTATATTTTTTATTTTTCATTTTGGGAAAGAAATGATAGAAATGAAAATTTATATTTAGCAAGAATGCTTTAAATTGATCAAAAGTGATGATAAAGACATTTATAACGTAAAAGATTTCTATTTCAGATCAAAGCAGTTTTTCTGAACTTTCTATTCACAAAAGAAACCTAATTCTACTCAGAAACTGGATTCAACTAATGAAAATATTCTACTGTTTTCAATATAATAATAATACATTTTTGAACAGCAAATCAGTATATTAGAATGATTTCTGAAGGATCATGTGGCACTGAAGACTGGAGTAATGATGCTGAAAATTCAGATTTGAAATAACATAAATAAATTACATTTTAAAATATATTCAAATAGAAAAAGTTATTTTAAAAAGTAAAAATATTTAAAAATTTATTTCAAACAAATGCAGGCTTGGTAAGCACAAGGGACTTCTTTAAAAAAAACATTAAAATCTTTTGGCTGGTTTACTTTCAGTATTTTTTTTTTACTTTTCATTGCAAAATGAAATAACCTATATATATATATAATGTATGTCTGAAAAAGTGTGCATGTTTGAAATTTTGAAATGTTTCTATAGACAGGAAAATTATTACAAATAACATCTGTCTGTTCCACATATAAAACTACTGTTATGACACTTTTATGTTTTGTTGAATTAGTTTTTGTGTTCCCTGTGTGTTTACCTCCTTTCCTACAGGTAATTCACTTCCGAGCACACAGGTCAGACTGATGACTTTGGACACTAATGTTTTGAAGGTGAGATATTCATGCAGGACCACGTCTCTCAGACATGTCTTTGTTTCAGGAATCCCAGACCCTGAGTCACACACAAACACTGATGAGTTACTGGATGAAGAAACACAGAAAGAGTTCAGTAAAGAGTTAATGTGTGCATCTCACCAGCGGCCTGAGCTGATACGACGCTTACGAATCCTGCCGCGAAACACATGAGAAACATAGAGTAAGCCACCCACGCCAAATACTGCAGCAAAACATGACTGTCCGCAAGATGGTAGATCCACCTGTGTGCTGTACAGAGAAAAAAAGACAGATTATAATACAGTTTTGCATAATAAAAAAAGAAATAGGGGGAAAAAAAACTTCATAAATGTGGATTTAATCAAATTTCAGAAATATGCTTAATGTCATAATGAAATCTGATGGGTCTTAAAAAAGAGCTTCATTTTCTTGAAGCAAACTATTATTATTTAATTCTATAATTAATTCTATAATTATTTGTTTCCTATGAGCTAAACGAATGAATGAATGAATGAATGAATAAATAAATAAATAAACTTACACACTTACAACACAGAGGCTGCACTGTTTACATTAACAACACTAAACTAAAGACAAATATTTTAATAAGTTACTTTGATTATAATAAAATTTTATGTAATAAAAAAAATTGTCATTTTATAAACTAAACGTGTGTGGTTTCATCAAATTTCAGAAATATGCTTAATGTCATAATGAAATCTAATGGGTCTTAAAAATGGGCTTCATTTTCTTGAAGCAAACTATTATTATTTAATTCTATAATTAATTCTATAATTATTTGTTTCCTATAAGCTAAACAAATGAATGAATAAATAAATAAATAAACTTACACACTTACAACACAGAGGCCGCACTGTTTACATTAACAACACTAAACTAAAGACAAATATTTTAATAAGTTACTTTGATTATAATAAAATTTTATGTAATAAAAAAAATTGTCGTTTTATAAACTAAACGTGTGTGGTTTCATCAAATTTCAGAAATATGCTTAATGTCATAATGAAATCTAATGGGTCTTAAAAATGGGCTTCATTTTCTTGAAGCAAACTATTATAATTTAATTGTGTAATTAATTATATAATTATTTGTTTCATCTGGGGTAAATGAATAAATAAACTTACTTAAAACTGAGAGGTTGAACTGTTTACATTAACAACACTAAACTAAAGACAAATATTTTAACAAATTACTTTGATTATAAAATATATATATATATATATATATATATATATTTATATAAGTTTTTAAAAACAGTTAGTCATTTTATAAACTTTATAAATGTGCGGTTTCATTAAATTTCAGAAATATGCTTTAATGTCATAATGAAAGCTGATGGGTCTTAAAAATGGCCTTAATTTTCTTGAAGCAAACTATTATTATCTGAAAATATATTTCATTTTATAATTATTTGTTTCCTCTGGGGTAAATAAATAAATAAATAAACTTATTTGAAACTGAAAGGTTGAACTGCTAACATTAAGACTAATTTAAAGACAAATATTTTCATAAATTACTTTGATTATAATAAAATGTTATATATATATATATATATATATATATATATAAAATAATTAGTCATTTTATAAACTTTATAAATGTGCGGTTTCATTTAATTTCAGAAATATGCTTTAATGTCATAATGAAAGCTGATGGGTCTTAAAAATGGCCTTAAATTTCTTGAAGCAAACTATTATTATCTGAATATATAATTAATTTTATAATTATTAGTTTCCTCTGGGGTAAATAATTAAATAAATAAATATTACTTGTAACTAAGAGGTTGAACTGTTTACATTAAGACTAAACTAAAGACAAATATTTGAACAAATTACTTTGATTATAATTAAATTTTATACAATTTTCTAAAAATAATTAGTCACTTTATAAACTTTATAAATGTGTTTCATTAAATTTCATAAATGTGTTTAATGTTATAATGAATTCTGAATGGTCCTAAAATTACATGAGGCAAAATATCATTATCTGAATATTTCTCAATAATAAATAAATACATAATTTCCATTAAGAACCAAAAACTGTTTTACAATCTGATGCCAGAGAAACTTCTGAATCGCCACAAAGAACTGTTTATTCTCTAGTTCTACAGCATGTATAACCCAGAAACAAAAACACTCACTTATAATGAACATCACAAACATTTAACAGTTTTTAAATCTAATTTTGTAGGTGCATTTGCTAATTCTGACACCCATCTTCACATTCACACACTTACTGTCTGTGAAGAGGACGACGAAGATGTCCATAACAAAGCTGATCACTGCCATGATGAACCCCAGGAGCATGAGAAAGATCCAATCCGCTCCGATAAACGTCACAAAGAGCCGGTGAAAGTGTGAGGCCCAGGCTACAGAGACACAGAGAGAGAAAGGAACTACATTACCCACAATGCAACAGCACAAACCTGGCACAGAAGTCAGACAACATTACCCACAATGCTCCAGTAGAGGGTGCACTGTTCACACTGAACTGACAAATATTTTTAGTTACATAAAAAAAGAATAGCATGGAAATTGGTGTATAAGCACAATTTTTCACCTCACAACTATTTCATATAGAATAACAAAGATAATCCTTTCACTGAAAATGTTGAAGTTGTAAATAAACAGTGTAGTAATAAAATTAATAAAATAATAAAAAAGCATGGAAATTGACAAATAGGTTTTGTATCAATAACAAAATTAAGAAAGTGTCTTACAAAATACTTCATAGAATTTATTCCGCTAAGCATGTTTTGGACAGATTTAAGCTTAATATTTCACATTCTTGTGAATTTTGTGGTTAAGAAAAAGAAACCATTTTGCATCTTTTGTTTTTCATTGTATTTACTCAAGGTTATTTTGGAAGGACATGGAATTCTATATTAAGAAAAAAAATGGAATGTATGACAGAAATTTGTGTATTTGATGTGCTTTTCTACACAGAAAATGAACAATTGAATTTTGTACATTTGTTTATTTTGTTAGGAAAATTCCAGATACCTAAGAAAAAGTGGGCTCAATGTAGACCAAATTTTTCCCAGTTTATTAATGACCTCTAATTGTATGTAAATCTCTTGGAACAAACAAAAAACAAAAAAGCACTGAAAACATGTAATGCTCTGAAAGTATTGAAATTAATGTAATTTTATTTCTCTTTTTGTTTCTTTTTCTTCTCTCACTCTCTGGCAGCTAATGTTAATTTGACAAGAATATGTACCTCTTGTTGTGCCACTAAATTAATAAAGTGTGTATATATATATATATATATATATATACATACACTTTATTAATTGTAAATTATATATATATATATATATATATAATTTACAATTAATAAAGTGTATATATATATATACACTTTATTAATTGTAAATTATATATATATATATATATATATATATATATGATTTAGAATTTTAATCATGTATTTTAATTTATATATATTTTTTATGTATTTTAATGAATTTATTCCAGTTTCCAGAAAAAACAACATTATTTTAAAAAGATCAAATCAAATTTCAATTTAAAGTGTTGCTGACAACAGTTCTTATTTATACTTTACACATGAGACTAAACTGGGCTAAAAGGAAGTGTGATTTCCTGGTGTTGAAACATTGTGGGAGTGTTGCAGAAACGTTGCTAAAACGTTGCAGGCCTGTTGTGGATTCACTTACCTTTAAACTTCTGAGACGCACTGAGACGGGAATAAGATCTTCGTTGATGACCATTCTTTCGAAGATGGGCTGCATATTTTGTGTAAATAACGTTACCTTTTTCCTACAATAGAGACACAGATATTGATTCAAAACTATATAAACTATACCAACCTGACCATAGTTTACCTCAAACTACAGTTTTTACTGCAGCAAAACCATAATAATTTGCCATTTTGTTGAGTACTTTTTAGTTTAAACTCTGAAACCAAATTAAAACAGTTTACCAGTGCTAATCAATAATAACTAATTATAAGTAATAATTACTAATAATTAGTTCTGATATTTACCTCACAACTGTGGTGAATTTTGTTCTCTAATAGGCTACTATAACTCTATAACTGATGAATTCACCAACTTTTAACTCTTTGAAGCACAGGTTTTGGATTACTGTTTTTGTTTGACCCCTGTTTCAGAAACCATTTCCAGAATTTACGTTACGCTACGCTACGTTACGTACGTACGCGCTTGTGAGACGCTATAGGGCGCGTTGCGCGTTCTGATTCCAAAGCGCGTTCTTGTCGTCGCGCCTATTCAGAGGAAAGTCTGTCAGGAGACTAAAGTAAGTTTTTCACATGATATTTGTTGTTTTATATCGAATTTATCTTTAATATCGATGTATTCAGTTAATATTATTAAATAGGCAATCGCGCTGAGCAATATAACGATGTATTGCGGCGGTAACATCGATAGAGATTTTGCGATCTGGTTTATGTCAAGGGAATGTAACGTTAACGCTACATATATTTAACGTTACCGATATTTACGCAGCTTTCAAATAGAATAATTTATTGTTTGTTTAACCTTTTTGACGCGATAAAGCATAAAAAATAAGGTTGAGTTAGAAAATAAAAAAAAAACATTTTGTGTTCAATATTAAATGATTTAAGACAGAATATGCCGCGAAAAAGTGAATCATACGACTAGTTTTATATTTGATGTTTTATTCAATTTCTGTGGTGTTTCTTACTTCTCAACGCAAAGTTTATTTAATTTGTATATGGGCCATTGACTTATAAGGATTTTCAACATGCAAATTTTAAAAAACAAAAAATAGTATATATTTTTTTGTAATTGTTCAAACATTAAGAATGTTGTGTACACACAAATTGATATTAAAATGTTTAATTAAGTGATTTTAGTGTTTTTTTCATCTAGATTAATCAGCCATAGCCTTAAAAAATGTCATGTGGTGCAACCACAATTTATATTAAAATTAATTAATTTTCTTTACCTACCTTACATATTTATTTAGATATTCTCAGTGATTGAAGTGTTTAGAAACACAGTATCTGAATTTCTTTTAAGTTTTCGTAAATAATGATCTCATATTTTTGTTCTGTAATTTCAAAGTTGCCTTTTTAAATGTATTTAGCATTAAAAAAGCATAAAATGATAAAAAATGTTTTAAAAATACACTCACTTAAGCATACTGTAGCAGTGGTTCATATTTCAGCCACTTAAATTAGATAACTTATTTTTAATTTTATACCATTATTGCTATTATCGGTCGCACCACATGTAAGTGGTCGCTCCAAATGACACAAAGACGTAAATGCATAATTACCAAGTAAAAATAAGTAAAATTACATGCACTAAATTAATCTTTTTCTAAATTTTAATTATTCTTCACTAAATAATTTTTTCTCATATTGTACAAAAATTAAACATAAACTGTCTTAAATGACCAAAACTGCATAAAAATCTATTCCAAATGACACTAAAATAAAGTATTTTATGTATATAAAACATTAACTGAATGTAAAAGTATAAAAACAATCTGGGACATATATCTGTAATGGAAAACATTCTGCAGTGGTCGCACCACATGACATCTAGTCGCACCACATGATATTTCAAATTCAGTTAAAATTTACAAGCACAGGTCACTATGAAATTTGTTTTCTTTGTTGATTTGAGGTCATACCACATGATTTCCAAATTCGTTACCTACATACCAGCCATTAAAAAGGTTATTTTTTTTTTCCATATTTGAAAGAGAGTTACAAACTTGCTTGATGCATCTATAAGTCCTTGGCAAATTGTTATATGATGAAAAGTCATATCTTTGAATGAATTTCATTATAAAAGTCCCAAAATGGTAGTTTCTTGATGGTCGCACCACATGATATTTCATAAAAATGAGATTATCGGACAAAGTTTGTTTGAATATTATGATGGAAATATAAATGCAAATGCTTAGCAGTTTTATATAGAATTACAAAACACTTTGGAAAACATGGCAGCTAGTGCAAAAAATTAATTCGAATAAATTTAGGGTAATTTCAAACATGTTTCCAAAACAAAATTAATGGTTGGACAGTCGCACCACATGATGATTTGACACTTTGAATAACAGAAAAAATTTATAAATAGCTAATGTTTTTTGAAAAGTTAAAGTTGGTACATATGTGTGAGAGGTACTTCTTATATATGGCATCTTTTTTATCAATTTAACCCAATTTTTAATGGAAAAAATGCAGTCAGAAAAAAAATGTAGGCATCACGTCATTGACCCATATATCTGTATTGCATTTTTGCTTTTAATTAGTTTCTTTGTTCTTATTTTATTACTAATTTACTTGAGAACTTAACATTTTATTGGTTAGGCTGTTAGTATTAGTTTTTGTTGTAGTATTGAAATTGGTAGAACTGTGAAAGTTCACTGGTATCGAAACTGTTGGTATCGTAACAACCTTATTTACACCAAAAATACTGTGATATTATTATAAAATTGCTATGTAATATAATATTTTGGGCATATCACCCACCCCTATATGTGATACTGAGTGTTTGTTTTGACAATTAAGAATGCTATTAAAAGAATGAATTAATACAGTCAATGAGTTTGCTCTCATATATTGAATAATATATTGATTTTTATGTTTATGTTTGGTAATATTATAATTTATGGTTTGAAACTCTGTGAGTATGGCTAAATTATAAATTATAAAAAGGGCTCATTTTACATGTAAAACACATTTATGTGATTATTTGATGTACATTAATGTTATTGATTTCTGGGTGCACTAGTATACAGATAATTTACATTATTTTACTTCAGAAGCAATAGTAGACATGCGCCAATAGCAAAGTACATGTAGTAGTAATTAATGAACTCCTTTTACTTTTCATTTACCGGTACTTCAATGACAAAACTTTTCTTCTTTTTTTTTATTATTAATAAATATGTCTTTTTTATTTTTATTTACAGTTTTATGAGAGAAATGTCCTTGGGGAACTAGCTGAGTTAAAATAAATAAATAAATAAATGTAGTTTTTAAAGAAGTCTCTGATGCTCATCAAGGCTGCATTTATTTGATGAAAAAGAACAGCATTTATTAAAAACAGAAAACTTTACTATCACTTTTTATCAATTTAACACATCCTTTCTGAATAAAAGTATAATTGTTTTTCAAAGAGAGAAAGAAAGAAAAAAAAAAGTACTGACCCCAAACTTTTGAACAGTAGTGTATATTGTAAGAAAACCTTTCATTTTTAAATAAATGCTGTTCTTTTAACCTTTTATTGATCAAAGAATCCTAAAAAAGTTATCACAGGTTCCTTGATTTCTCAAAGATCATGTGACACTAAATACTAGAGTAATGATGCTGAAAATTCAGCTTTCATCACAGAAATAAATTATATTTTAAAGTTTATTAAAATAGAAAACCACTATTTTAAATTGCATTAACATTTCATAACATTACAGTTTTTGTCTGTATTTTTAATCAAATAAACACTGCCTTGATGAGCAGAAAAGTCTCCTTTAAAAGAATAAAAAATCTTACTGATCCCAAACTTTTGAACAGCGCTGAATGTGTGTGTATATATATATATATATATATATATATATATATATATATAATTTGACCATGGCTCACAAAACTGTAGTCATAGGGGTCAATTTTGTCAAATTTATTACATTTATAGATACAACTATTTGAAAATATGAAATCTGAGGGTGCAAAAAATCTAAATATTGACAAAATCGCCAAATTAAGTTCTTAGCAATGCATATTACTAATCAAAAATTAAGCTTTGATATATTTACGGTATGAACATTTACAAAATATCTTCATAGAACATGATCTTAATATCCTAATGAATTTTGGCATAAAAAAATCTATAATTTTGACCCATACAATGTATTTTTTGCCTATTTCTATAAATATACCTGTGCTACTTAAGACTTAAGGTTTTGTGGTCCAGGGTCACATTTTATTTATAGCTTACATTTATTGCTAGAAGTAAAGCAGTTAATCTTTTTGTCACTTTTATTATTATGATTCTTATTATTATTAATGTCTTTTTTATTTTTATTTTTATTTTCAGTTTTATGAGAAATACGTCCTTTGGGAACTAGCTGAATTAAAATAATTATATTTTAAAGTATATTAAAATAGAAAACTGCTATTTTAAATTGCATTAACATTTCATAACATTACAGTTTTTTCTGTATTTTTAATCAAATAAACGCAGCCTTGATGAAATATTTAAAAAAAATTTTTTGGAAATTTTTAAGCCAAACTTTTGAGCGGCACTGAATATATATATATATATAATTTGTTAGTCATAAGGGTTTTTTTACATTTATAGATACAACTATTTGAAAATCTAGAATCTGAGGGTGCAAAAAATCAAAATATTGAGAAAATCGCCTTTAAAGTTGTCCAAATGAAGTTCTTAGCAATGCATATTACTAATCAGAACTTAAGTTTTGATACATTTACAGTAGGAAAATTGACAAAATATCTTCATGGAACATGATCTTAATATCCTAATGATTTTTGGCATAATAAAAAAAAAATCTCGATAATTTTGACCCATGCTATGTATTTTTCTGTGCTACTTAAGTTTTGTGCTCCAGGGTCACATTTTATCTTATGTAGCATTTGTTTAATTTCAAGTAATAAACTATTTTTATGGTTTCAGTTTTATTTGTAGTTAACTATAATTGCCATGCCCTCAATATAATGCAAAAAAAAAAGCTATTCCTATTCATCTCAGTGATGCTTGCATTCATCCAAACCACCAATCAGTTGTAGTTCCAGCATCTACCAGCAGGGCACAACTCAGAAAAATAGGAAAAACGCTTACCAAATTATTCTCGTCTGTTTTGTCCACAGCCATTTTACGATCGCACGCTTGGACCGATCTTTGGTCGCTACACACACGTCACAAGCGCACGCGGAGAGCGAGTCGGCGCGCCGTTTGTGAGTTTTTATATGTGGAATAAGTCTGTGTTCAGCTAAATATGAGGCTGGAGTAACAGCGAAACTCCACCTATTGCACACTATAGGGATGAACACGACTACCTGAGTACTTGAGTACTCAGAAATGATCAATCAGAGCAATTCATCAAAACAGTTCATTTTTAATATTATGATTGGCTATATTTATGCAGAACCAGACAGACAGACTACTCTATTGATGAATCATTCGACTCACATGATCTTTAAATAGAAAAGAGCTGAAAGAACTGACAACTTGCCAATCAAGTTTACTACTAAAGTACATTTGACAATATTAAGAGTTTTCTGTAGGGCAATAAATGTGGAGCAAATCTAATGAATCTCAGGAAAATCAAATCTTTCCTTTTTAATGACCTGAATTACATTTTATGATGGCATTATACATGTTCAAATGAGTTTCTGTGACACGTCAAGTGCATAAACGCTTTTGTCAGGCAGATCCATGTGTTTTTGCAAATCACTGTTTACAGGTAAACACGTGCACACACTTTTATTTATATACTGATTTTTAGCTAAAACTGGAAGTTGTTTTGATGGTCAACAGTCTGTGGGAGTGAAAAGTGCAGTTCCTTGGGTCCAGATGAAGAGCAGGGCTCTGGCTTGAGATGTGAATTTTTGGGTGTCACACAGATGAACGGGTCAGCAAAAAAAAAAAAAGGTGACAGGCATTCCCAAATAAAATGATGAATGTTTATGACCACATACTGTATGTGCATGTTTGCAGTTCTTATATATATATATATATATATATATATATATATATATATATATATATATATATTTATTTATTTATTTATTTATTTTGTGATATATAAAAAATATAAACAATAACATGCATATAAACAAATAAAATATGATATATATTTAGTAAAATATTTTTTTTTATAATTTTTATATTTATATTATATTTTTATAAAATATATATTTATTTGATTTATTGCTTTTGTGATTTAATATATTAAAAATATGAAATAAAATATAAAAAAATGAGTGTTTATGTGACATGCAGATAAACAAAACTAATAAATTATAATAATAATATAATTTAAATAATATTATATATATATATATGTGCAGATAAATTAATTTTTTATATTTATAGGATTAGTTTATTTTTAGTAAAATATAAATTTTTGAATATTTTCAAAAATTGTTTTATAGGTTTTTTTAACTTAATTTAGTAAATGCAGATAAACAAATAAATAAAATAATAATTAAATTAGTAGTATTTAGTATTTTTTGCATTTAACCTGATTTATTGTAAAGTAATAATAGTTCATAAAATAATTATTTTTGTTAAATTATAAAATAAAAATATTGTACATTTATTTATTTTAGTTTTACATTTTTGTGATTTAAATACATTTTTAGTTTTTACATTTACATTTATACATTTATCCAAAGTAACTTTTTTAAAATAATACAAATATTAGAAATGACATGCAGTTACAAATATTTTTAGTATCAGTATATTTTTAGTAAAATATATATATATATATTATATTATATTATATTATATTATATATATTTAAAATATTGTTTTAATTGTTTGGATTTACCTTGATTTAGTACAGTCACATAAGAAATATTTTTAGTATTAGTGTATTTTTATTAAAATATTTTTAATATATTTGTATTAATTGTTTGTATTTAACATGATTTATTGTAAAGTAATGAAATACTTAAAATATATATATATATAAAATAAAACTATTGTAAATGTATTTATTTTACTTAATAAATTTGTAGCTTTTCACATTTACATTTATGCATTTAGCTTTTCTTAGCAACTCTTGAACCCCATTTTGAGAAACCCTGATCCAAACTAGACACATTTTCCGGATTACTTGAATCCAAAGCAAAGTACAGCTAGTTCTGAGTCATTGTGATTATATAAAGGCGCTTGCGATGACTTATTTATTGATGTATTATTTCAAAGAACGGATTGCTCGCTATGGTAATTTTGCAAAAACAGAAACATTTCCAGGGTTCTTCTACAGAATCACTGTTATTCTTTGGGCATACATTTAGCTCGTGTTGTTATTATAACAACACACACATCAGCTGTTTTCCAGGGACACAAACTCATGAGAAGTGAGACGAAAGAAAAGAACAAAACAAATGCAGCTGTTTTAGGGGTATGTTTCCAGTGTTTTGAAGCAGCTGGCATTGAGATGAACAGGATTGTATTCCTCAGTTAATTATAGAAATTCTTGTTTAATAAAAAGATGTTTCAAAGTATTGCTTCAAACAAATGATTCATAATAGTTCAACTAGTCATCCTCAAAACTACAAAACCACTGTCCAAAAATATGAAAAATACATCAGGACAAGCGAAAGCAGTCAAAACGTTAGGGAAACCAACTTGAATATAAAGAAAAAGTCCTTTTTTGGCAGACTGAAGTGCACAAGTGGTAAACTAATCAGCATTTTTATGTAATCTCATCAAGACTTTAAGATTTATATTCATGCTGCGCACATGACAGAAACGGTCTTGCATTTCAATTCATCAGTTCATCAGCTTGACTTTTCATAAACGACTTTATTTTAAAAAATATTGTACATTTATTTATTTTAGTTTTTTGTAATTTAATTAATTTGTAGCTTTTCACATTTACATGCAGATAAGCAAATATTTTTTGTATCAGTATATTTAGTGAGATGTTATTTTTAGATGTATTTTTTTAATATTTGTATCGTTTGCATTTAACTTAATTTAGTGCATGCACATAAGCAAATAAAATATTTAAAAAATTTAGTATATTTTTATTAAAATATTTAAATATATAAAATATTTTTATTTTTTGTATTTAACATGATTTAATGTTTTAAATATGAATTTAATATTTTTAGTGAAATATTTTTATATATATTTTTTAAGTATTTGTATTGTTTGCATTTTACTTGATTAAGTACATGCACATAAGCAAATAAAATATTTAAAAATATATTTTTAATAACATATTCTATATATATATATATATATATATATATAATTATTTTATTGTTTGCATTTAACTTGATTTAGTACATGATTAATCAAATAAAATCTTAAAAAAATAGTTTTATGTATCAATATATATTTTTTGTGAAATATATATATTATTTTTGTATATATATTGAAAATATTTGTATTGTTTGCATTTAACTTGATTTAGTACATGCACATAAGCAAATTAAATATTAAAAAAATATTTTTAGTATTAGTAAAATTAGTTTTATTAAAATATTTTTAATATATTAATATTATTATTATTATTATTTTTTTTTTTTACATTTTTTGTGATTACATAAATTTTTAGTTTTTCACATTTACATTTATGCATTTATCCAAAGTAACTTTTCATCAACTCATCAAACCTTTTTTTTTTATTTTATTTTATTATATAACATTGTAAAGCAGTCAAAACGTTAGGAAAACCAACTTAAATATAAAGAAAAGGTGCTTTTTGGCAGACTAAAGTGCACAAGTGGTAAACTAATCAGCATTTTTATGTAATCTCTCCAAGATTTTAAGATTTATATTCATGCTATGCACATGCCAGAAACGGTCTTGCATTTCAAGACTCATAATGTCTGCAGTATAATTTCAGATTTTACTCGAAATGGCAAATTTCCATGAATTTAAATCCACCCAGAAACATATTTAATGTTGAAACACGAAACGCACCAATGATTTCATAAGAATTTGCTCGTAGTGTGACAGATCAGCTGCTGTTTAGACTAAATTTTATGCAACAATGGTGTATTTTTATGCTTCGCACATGCTAGAAATATTTTAGCACTTATGCTTGTGCATTAACTTTACATTTCTCTCTTTTCCTTCTTGCACAGGTGTTTGGAATTACAGTAGTTGCTCACGTGAACACAAGATGGCGCTTCACAAACACTCCTGATGATCAAAACAAGTTTGTTTCCCACTGAAACCCATTATTTGCACAGAAACACGCATGCATTTGACCAAATATCAACCATAGGATGCATAAAGCTGAAATATCAGTGAGCAGAACTACTAACTGAACTTGGCCTGTTGTTCATCTACCAAATAATCCGGTGGTTTTTAGTGTTATTTGGTAGATGAACAACAGACGGGAACAGCGAATGGAAAAATACTGAGGGAAGGTTTAAAAGTATTCTGTAAAAATTGATTAGCTGCTTTTATTCAGAGACCGGTGGAAAATAAGCGTCGGGCTTCTTTCATGTTCCCCCGAGTTTTCTCCACTTGACACAGAAGACGCAAAAATTAAGTCAGACAACTGGAATGAGTCAGAGCGAGTTTGAGAAAACCGATCCAATCTGGTTCCTCGATGAGAAACATTCATTCGCCGTGGAAAGACGGGCCGGTGACCGGGGTATTAACCCGCCGCGGTTAATCAGAGGGGAAACTTGTGAAACTAAAGTGGGAACAGAGGGAAGATGAGTTTAAACATGAGAAACCTTGCGTGTCACGATCCAGGTCTGAACCACAGTCTGGCCAGATTGAAATTGAGAAAAATTGCAGTTGATTGACCTGTTATGAAATTAGGTACTCCGTCCCCAAAAAGTCCTTTTAGAAAAATGATGATTGATTGTAGGGTTTGCTGTAGAGAGGCTATTTTTTGTAGGCCAAAACTCAGAAACGCACAGGTCTCTATGCTTACTTTTCTTCTAACTTAAAAAATTCAGGAGCACAGTCAAAATTTTAGGAGCAGCTTCTAAGCAATAATCAAAAAATCTGATAAAAAAATTAGAGGGGATATTTGACTCCTTAAAGTGATTTACCGAGAATTTCTGTCTTTTATGTTTGTAATGGCATTTTTATTAAAAGTCATATTTTTAAAAATATATATATTTCATAAGCATTTAAATGAGTAATTAAAGTAATTTTAGCCTTTTTTTCGTATCTCCTGACCACTAGGTGGCACTGTGCTGAAACCCTGCATGGAGCCCCAGGTCATGCTTGTTATAACACACACCAAGTTTGGTCTCAATACGGCAAACCTTTGCAGAGATATAGCCTCACATCCATTTTTGTGTGCTTTTCGTGGAATTGTTTGCTCGTTATTCGAGAATGGTTTGACTAATCAACTTGAATTCCATAACTTTATGCCAGTATGGTCTGAAGATGATCTGAGACATTTTTGGTGAAAATCAGACAAACTGTCTAGGAGGAGTTCGGAAAAGTAGGTTTTACAAACAATTAATAATAGAAAAAAACTAAACCTTACTATTTATACGATTACGGATTTTGGTGTTTTTTGGTGAAACCTTGCGTGTCACGATCCAGGTCCGAACCATCTGGCCAGATTGAAATTGCGAAAAATTTCAGTTGATTGACCTGTTATGAAATTAGGTACTCCGTCCCCAAAAAGTGCTTTTAGAGTAATGATGATTGATTGTAGGGTTTGCTGTAGAGAGGCTATTATTGTAGGCCTAAACTCAGAAATGCACAGGTCTCTATGCTTACTTTTCTTCTAACTTAAAAAAATTCAGGAGCACAGTCAAAAGTTTAGGTGCAGTCTCTTAGCAATAATCCAAAAATCTGATCAAAAATGAGCCTTCCCATTATGAGGGGATATTTGACTCCTTAAAGTGATTTACACTTGATTTTTGTCTTTTACTTTTGTAATGGCATTTTTCAAACTTTATTAAAAGTTTGTCATATTTAAAAAAAAAAAAAAAACATATTTCATAAGCATTTAAATGAGTGATTAAAGCCATTTTAAGGTGATTTCAGTCAAAATGAGTGAAAAATCATAATAACATCCACTAGTAATATGATTTAATCAGTTATCACTTTTGACCACAAGGTGGCACTGTCTCAAAACGTTTTGAGTACTTTCAGGTCATGGTTTCGATGGTACATACAAAGTTTTGTAATGGTGCACCAATTCATTAAGTAAAAATGTAGCATTTTATATCATAATACTCTATTGTAGTCAACGGCAGTTTCATTTTTTGTTCAATTATAGCGCCACCAAAAATTTTTGTGTGTCATTAGAGTGTGCCCATACATGCGCATGTCAAATTTGGTGAAATTATCTTATTTTGTTTTGGAGTTATAGACATTTTTATATACGAGAAGAGAAAAAATGACCAGTAGCTGACTTTATTTGCATTATTATGCCATTTACCATCAAAATTTTGGCAATTGAGTCGGCGCCAATAGCCTTGTGGGCAGTGTGCCGACATGTAGCGCAGTTGTGCTGCGGGCGTCCTGAGTTCGAATCCCGGCTTGACCTTTCCTGACCCTACCCCTTCTCTCTCTCCCACTTCACTTCCTGTCACTAATGATCTGTCCTGTCACAAAAAAGGCCAAAAATAAATCTTTAAAAAAAAAAATAAAAAATTTGGCAATTGGGCATTGAAGGCAAAGCCTGGCCTGTTTGGTATCGCTGGACTCTGCAAGGATTCAGGAGTCTAAAAAGGTGACTCCCGTGAAAATAAGTCAACCACACCCAAAGATATAAGCATGCAAATTTTTGATTTTACCACTACATGGCGCTGGCTCTAAACTTCTCAGGCTCCTTCAGGGCATCGTGCTGATGACCCCCTGAGTTTCGTAACGATACGTCAATGCGTTCATAAAATATAGCATTGTACAACAAAACTCAAAATGGTCGACGCTCACAATGGCTGACATGGGAAAACTGGGTATGATTCAACTCGGCATGATGCACTGAGTCTAAAGAGCAATTTTTTTGTGACATTTGGCCAAACCAGTTCTAAGCAAAAATAGCTATTTTTTTGTATCTCCTGACCACTAGGTGGCACTGTGCTGAAACACTGCATGGAGCCCCAGGTCATGCTTGTTATAACACACACCAAGTTTGGTCTCAATACGCCAAACCTTTGCAGAGATATAGCCTCACATCCATTTTTGTGTGCTTTTCGTAGAATTGTTTGCTCGTTATTCGAGAATGGTTTGACTAATCAACTTGAATTCCATAACTTTATGCCAGTATGGTCTGAAGATGATCTGAGACATTTTTGGTGAAAATCAGACAAACCATCTAGGAGGAGTTCGGAAAAGTAGGTTTTACAAACAATTAATAATAGAAAAAAACTAAACCTTACTATTTATACGATTACGGATTTTGGTGTTTTTTGGTGAAACCTTGCATGTCACGATCCGAAGGTCCGAACCATCTGGCCAGATTGAAATTGAGAAAAATTGCAGTTGGTTGACCTGTTATAAAATTAGGTACTCTGTCCCCAAAAGTGCTTGTAGAGTTGATTGTAGGGTTTGCTGTAGAGTGGCTATTTTTGTAGGCCAAAACTCAGAAATGCACATTTTAGCACCTCTGCACAGGGCTCTATGCTTACTGTTCTTCTAACTTAAAAAAATCAGGTCACAGTCAAAATTTTAGGAGCAGCTTCTAAGCAATAATCCAAAAATCTAATCAAAAATGAGCCTTCCCATTACGAGGGGATATTTGACTCCTTAAAGTGATTTACACTGGATTTTTGTCTTTTACTTTTGTAATGGCATTTTTCAAACTTTATTAAAAGTTTGTCATATTAAAAAAAAAAAAACATATTTCATAAGCATTTAAATGAGTGATTAAAGCCATTTTAAGGTGATTTCAGTCAAAATGAGTGAAAAATCATAATAACATCCACTAGTAATATGACTTAATCAGTTATCACTTTTGACCACAAGGTGGCACTGTCTCAAAACGTTTTGAGTACTTTCAGGACATGGTTTCGATGGTACATACAAAGTTTTGTAATGGTGCACCTATGCATTGGTAAAAATTTAGCAATTTATATCATAATACTCTATTTTTTAATCATTTGCTCGTTATGCGAGAACGGTTTGACTAATCAACTTGAATTCCATAACTTTATGCCAGTATGGTCTGAAGATGATCTGAGACATTTTTGGTGAAAATCAGACAAACTGTCTAGGAGGAGTTCGGAAAAGTAGGTTTTACAAACAATTAATAATAGAAAAAAACTAAACCTTACTATTTATACGATTACGGATTTTGGTGTTTTTTGGTGAAACCTTGCATGTCACGATCTAGGTCCGAACCGTCTGGCCAGATTGAAATTGCGAAAAATTGCAGTTGATTGACCTGTTACGAAATTAGGTACTCTGTCCCCAAAAGTGCTTTTAGAAAAATGATGATTGATTGTAGGGTTTGCTGTAGAGTGGCTATTTTCGTAGGCCAAAACTCAGAAATGCACATTTTAGCACCTCTGCACAGGGCTCTATGCTTACTGTTTTTCTAACTTAAAAAAATCAGGAGCACAGTCAAAAGTTTAGGTGCAGCTTCTAAGCAATAATCCAAAAATCTTTACAACCTTTATTAAAAGTTTGTCATATTTAAAAAAAAAAAAAATACATATTTCATAAGCATTTAAATGAGTAATTAAAGCCATTTTAAGGTGATTTCAGTCAAAATTAGTGAAAAATCATAATAACATTCACTAGTAATATGATTTAATCAGTTATCACTTTTGACCACAAGGTGGCACTGTCTCAAAACGTTTTGAGTACTTTCAGGTCATGGTTTCGATGGTACATACAAAGTTTTGTAACGGTGGACCAATGCATTGGAAAAATGTAGCATTTTATATCATAATACTCTATTGTAGTCAATGGCAGTTTCATTTTCTGTTCAATTATAGTGCCACCAAAAAATGTTGTGTGTCATTAGAGTGTGCCCATACATACTCATGTCAAATTTGGTGAAAATGTCTCATTTTGTTTTGGAGTTATAGACATTTTTATATACGAGAAGAGAAAAAAATGACCGATAGCTCACTTCGTTCGCATTTTTATGTCACTTACTATCAAAATTTTGGCAAATGGGCATGGATGTTTTGCCGACACACTATGTTTCTGAATTTCTTACGGTGATTTCCTACAATCAAAAGAACATTTCACTGAGCTCATGTTGGAGTGTTGAAATTTTAATGGAATTCCCAGAGTTGTATGATCCATCAAAAATCCTTTACATATGTATAAATAAAGAAAAAAGAATCCAGAGCATGCGTGTACGAGTTGGTTTGCCAGGTAAACATACAAATACGTTTAAAATGTCTTGTGTCTGACATGAAAACTACACTTGTCATTCTCCCATAATATAACAAATGGCAAATAACATATACTATTTCCGTTTTGTTTTGTTTATTTATTTTAGTTAAATCACATGTGACCTTATTGTTTGCAATCCGTTTGGCCAACAGCTGCGTAGATTACACGGGCAAGTGTGTTCGTATAGAGGCTTTCAAGGGCCGGTGTGAATAAATATAGATTTAATTTGAAAGAGACAGGATAGTCTGTGCATGACCTGTTGTTTTATTCGTACCCAGAATGATGCCATATGAACATCACAGAGTGCTAAACACTCCATGCAGTGTGTTTCATTCATACTCGAAGCCAGAGGGCGCTCTCACGCAGAAAGTCGTACAAGGAAATCCAGCTATTGTTGTATAAAAACAGTGGTCACAGAAAAACAGAAACATTTGGAAACATGAAGACTAAACACACGTTTGCGACAATATATGGTTTATTTGTGTTTTTAATTAAATAATTGTTCATTTTTGATATACCTTGTTAGTAGCTGGTACCTGCGATTGTTGACTGTAAGAAAAATGGAAAAGTTACTAGGAATTTTCCACGACATTGTCCATTATTCTTTATCTGTTGTAACTGTGTAACCCGAAAACACAAAATACAATAAATAATTTAAAATGCAGGTAAAAAAAATAAAATAAACCTGTGGAAAACTACTAAATACGCTAATTAAAAACTATAATTGCACAAAATGTATAGCTTAAATTGTTCAAAAATGTGCTTGTGTTTAAATAATTCAATGTTGTATTTGAAAACACGGTTTAATACTATTTTATACATATATTATATTTTACAAACAAATCTAAATGAACATATATACTTTTGGCTGCGATTTGATGCAGTGCCACAATTTTGCGCTGTGATTATGTAATGACGTCGTTGCGCAATTAATTCACCTTCCTTGAATGGGAGCATAGTTGGCAACACAGAAAAAGATGAAAATCACTCAATAGCAGTTGCGTTTCACGTTTCACAGCATACAGATGTCCTACATTCAGACATGCACAGGAGCATGGCTCACCGTTGACCTTTGACCCATCGGTGTCTGCCGTCTGGGGTTCCCGCAGGTGCGACTTTATAACCAGCTGCGTCCGTTTCCTGCGACCACCTGTACCACATCCAAACACACAAGACAAGTCTGTAACAGTGTGTATGAAAGTTTATTTGTCTTGTAGCTTTTGCGAAACTGTTTGTTGTGGTGGATGTAGATTTAAAAATTGTGCTTTGCATTTTGTATCAGCTTTGAAGCAGGGTCTTAAAAAGGTCTTTAAAAGTCTTCATTCACCTTTCCACAAATAAGGCCTTAAAAGGTAATAAATTAGCACAGAACGTCTTACAGTCATGGCATTAAAGGTTGCATACTCTGCTAAGAGGTTTTTTTGTTTGTTTGTTTTTCAGTACAAATATCTAAACAGCCTTAAATGAAGATACATGCACTTGAGATGTATATAGAACATATGCCCCCAGTTTCACAGACAGGATTTAAGCCTAATCCTAGACTAAAATGTAAGTCTGAGCTGTTTCAACTGAAATAAAATTGCACTGATTGATCTTAAAACATATCATTGCCTTTGTTTTGTCTCAAGATGCACACCAGTAATGTTTTTTTTTTCTATGCATGTTTATAAAAACTACTTAAATGTCCTAATTGAATTATGGCCTAATCCTGGCTTAGTCTAAGCCCTGTCTGTGAAACCAGGCCATTAAGTCTTATTTTCTGGAAAAAAAAAAAAATCAAATAAAATTGAGGTTGTTTAAAACAAGACTTTGACATTGCACAAAGTGCTTGAAGTACTTGAATTGAACTTGTTTCAGTGTAAGGCCTGGAAAACTCTTGAATTATTGAAATAAGTGTTTAATTTTTTCAGTAGCACATATGCAAAATTCACACAAATCAAAAAACATGTTTTTCTATTATTTCAGTTAATGTCATAAAACTGAATGAATCGAATCAATTGAGTGAGTCATTTAAGCTGGAACCGCTCCGATTGATTCAGACTCGTGACTTTGATCACTCATTTCGAGCGATTCACTATAAAAACCATGCAGATCTAATTAAAATAGCCATAAATGTTCAGATTTCGACATTGCTTGTAATCATTTTAGGATGAAACGGAGCTTTTCGAAACTCAGAATAAGTTAAAACATTGCATCGCAAATTGATTCACTGATTCAAAGCCAGTTGAAGTATTGACTATGTCGTGTAAACATGGCTGACAATGTGAAAAGAGGAACAGATTAACCTAATCAATTGAGTGAGTCATTTACACTGGAACCCCTCTGAATGATTCAAACTCATGACTTTGATTATTCATTTCAAGCTATTCACTAACAAAAGCCAGATCAAATTAAAAGGGCCATTCATTTTTGAATTTCGACACAGCTTGTTCGGCTGATTCGAGGCGCCCAAAAAGATATTTTTTCCGTTTTTTTATTTTTATTAAACCATAGAAAACATCAAACCATTAATGCAGTAGAGCTATACAAACAAAACATAAAGGTAGAAATCCATTATATTTAGGTTATATTTAAGTTATCTTTATAATAGTTTTACTACAAATACCATGGTTAAACTATGGTTAGTTTAGAAAAAGGAACCATGGTTTAACTATTGTAACAATGTGATTTTTTTTAAATAAGGGATGTGTAGTCAAATAAGTAGTCAAACAATCCAAAGAATAACCTGCAGAAACCATTCTGAAGTCAGAATGAAAGTTAGTGGATGTCCCACCGCCAGAAAAGATCAACAACATCTTTTATGACAACATAAATTTTAAAACTTTATTCATCATAATTAATAAATATGCAAATACAAACAATATTCATAATATCCATCAAAATACTGAAAGAAAATAGCCATAAAATATTATATACCAGCAAACAGACTGACAACATCAGGTGCAACAGAAATGGGTGGGTTTATGTTGATGAGCATTCTAAACCCCACCTCCACAACCAAGCCCCACCCACAGGGTGAATCTCCAATCAGATGCATCACAACGGTCCTGCTGATTGGCTGGGATTTGAGTGTCAATATGAAGGATTGTAATGACGGCATGTGCATTTTTTGTGAAGCGTTGTGTGTGTTTGACTGTCACCAAGTGTGGTACGTTGTACTCACATGCGTTTGCAGCAGTGATGATGTACAAGTGTTGATAATTTTGCACCAAGTCAAAAATGCAAACAAAAATAAAACAAACATTCCCGTGAGAAAATCAGTCAATGGGAAATCCAAACAACTGCAGCAGCTGAAATGCATTCTCCTTTTCTCCATTATCTGGTTTTGTCTTGATGTCTTTCAACTCCAGAGCCTCTTTCTCGATCTCTATGTGTTCTGGACCTCTCCTCTGTTTCACGCGTCGATTGTTTTTTGCAATCCGCAGGCGTCCCGTTGTGCATTTGAGACGACCTGATCTCAAGACAGGAGGATGATGAACGTTGAGGAAAAAGGTATCAGTGTCTCCAGTTTTTCTTTTTCTCCACCATTTTTGCCATTTCTTCTTTTTCCATAATGTCCTCTATAAAACAAAGATGTAAAGTGCATTAAGTAACTTTTAAGCAAAATTTAGTTTACATCTTAAGTAAAGTTTACATCTTAAACTGTGTTTAATACCAGAACTTACCTATGCATTCAGGACAGCATTTTCCTTCTCTGCGAATTGGGTTACTGCAACTCAACAATGGACATTGTTTCCTCTGGCACTTTGTGACACCATGCTGTAATGACAGGAGAAAGTAAGTTAGTTATGCTGTTAACTTTCACTGCTCATAATGTATTGTTTCAGGCTAGTGGAAAGAAAATATCCAAAATAGGTGTTCTAATACATATCTTTAAAAGTCTGTCCACTTCAGTAGCACTTACATAAACCAAAACTTAGAGCTTTATTCCCATCTATATTCTGAAGGTTTTTATAGAGGGGTTTGTTTATATATCATTCATATTGATTTATACAACATTTTATTCTTAAAAACATGGTAAAAATTCATATTTTTTAAAAAACTATGACTTTTTTCTCCACTTCAGCAGCACTTACATACACCAAAACTTAGAGCTTTATTCATCTCTATATTCTGATGTTTTTTATAGAGGGGTTTGTTTATATACCATTCACATTGATTTGTACAATATTTTATTTAGAAAAACATGGTAAAAATTAATATTTTTTAAAATCAGTGAGTTTTTTCTCCACTTTAGCAGCACTTACATACAACAAAACTTAGAGCTTTATTCCTATCTATATTCTAAAGGTTTTTATAGAGGGGTTTGTTTATATATAATTCCCATTGATTTATACAACATTTTATTTCTAAAAACATGGTGAAAATTCATATTTTTTAAAAAACAGTGAGTTTTTTCTCCACTTCAGCAGCACTTACATACACCAAAACTTAGAGCTTTATTCATCTCTATATTCTGAT
The DNA here is from genome assembly GCA_033026305.1 of Cirrhinus molitorella. Lineage (NCBI taxonomy): Eukaryota > Metazoa > Chordata > Actinopteri > Cypriniformes > Cyprinidae > Cirrhinus > Cirrhinus molitorella. The sequence goes on from CM065134.1 coordinate 35,040,432, forward strand.
GGTTTTTATAGAGGGGTTTGTTTATATATCATTCACATTGATTTGTACAACATTTTATTTATAAAAACATGGTAAAAATTAATATTTAAAAAAAAACAGTGAGTTTTTTCTCCACTTTAGCAGCACTTACATACAAAAAAACTTAGAGCTTTATTCCTATCTATATTCTGAAGGTTTTTATAGAGGGGTTTGTTTATATATCATTCACATTAATGTATACAACATTTTACTCCTAAAAAAACAGTTTTTTTAAAAAAACAGTGAATTTTTTCATTTTCAGTTTTACTTTTTGGATTTTTATTCCTCTCTATATTCTGAAGGTTTTAATCTGTTAACCTATTTATCTGTGGTATCTTCTTGTAAAATCTCAAAATGTTCTTAAAAGAAATTTTAAATAAAGCAAAGCAAAACTTACATCACACCAGCAGGTAATGCACTTCATTTCGCCCACCAGCGGAACCCGTGGGTGCCAGTGTTCGCTATTCTGGTAGTAGTTTTTGCCAAACTTGCAGTGGCGCGTTCCGTCCGCCTGCATCATTTCGTCATCCTCCAAAGGGGGCGTGTCTTCTGCAGGACACTCCTTACAGCAATCTGAAGGGTTGCGTCTGATTGGTCGGCTGCAAGTAAGAGGCGGGCATGTCACCTTTTCGCAGTGTACTTCTCCTGTGGAGCCCTGAGATGGACAAAACAACAAGGTTAACTATTAATATTCATGTCTGTGTACAATTTTTTGTTTTTATCACTAAAACATAAAATAATTTAGTTGTGTATTATAATGTTTGTTAACATACCTTGCAGGTACACACCGCACACTTGATGTAGCCGAATGGCGGGACAAACGGATGCCATGTTGTTCCAGGTGCGTGCATTTTCTGATCACCTTCAAAATAACAGCCTGAAACAACAAATAAACATCTTAATATACATCTGCACATTTAAAATAGTTAAAAAATTGTTTTGTTTTATATAAATTGCTGTAATTTTAATAGAAACTCACCTTCTGGATTTTCCTCAACTTTTTCTACTGCAGCCGTCTGTTTGGTTTCTTTCTTTTCTGTTTACAGAAATCAAGCACAACGTTAAATTACAAATTGTATAGAATGCAGTCAACATTAAATACATTTTTATGTTACTGCATATTCGTATAGTCCATACTAACAATCTTTGCACAGCAAATCAAATCTTGATCAGTATTTTTGTCTTGTTTTTCAGTAAAACTACTTGACAAATTATATTGCAAAAGAATGTTTTTTTATGTGTATTTCTTACCCCATAAGCCATTTGTAATAATGTAAAATCTTATTAAATTCAATATATTCTGAAATATTTCAACATTTAAATGTCCTACTTTTAAATGAAACCATAAACATCAAAAATACATAACAAATTAATTTGACTCATTACTCACCGTCACAGATGGGACAACACTGGTCTTCAGGCTGGATGGTGTGAGGACAAGAGAGCGCAGGACAGATCACAGGATCACATATCACTGTCTTTTTCTGCAAGGAGATCATACTCAAAATTAGTCACAGTCGCATAAATAATACATAAATCATTCTGCATCAGTGTATATGTATATGTGTGTTACCTGGCAGGTGCAGGTAAAGCAGGTGTTGTATTGCGGTGTCCACTGTGACCCATGTGCATGATGTTCTCCCTCAAAGAAACACGTGTGCGGGTCCTTCCTCAGCTCAGCCGGGTCACGGACGAATACGAGGTCATCAAACTCCGCCTCCTCAACCACTTCGCCGCGGGAGCCGAACTCACAGCTGTTAGGAACGTGAATCTACAAAAACGAAGATATTGATTAAATACCAAAGGTTTATTTACGTAAACCAAGTAGATAAAATTTCTGTCGAAAATTGTTACATTGAGGTGTTTTTTTGTACTCACCCGTCCTCGTATTTCTCCTCTTGGATTCATTTTGGTGCTGACCTGAATATAAGCTGTGCCTTCGTCCAAATGCCTCAATAACTCAACACTAATATCTTTCAACACACCCTGAGCCTGGAAAAGAGACAAAAGGACAGTTTGTGTAAATCTGTGCAAACAGCACAAGATGAACTTAAAGCAGAATTACACTCATTTAACCTACAAATACCGAATGCAAAATTTCAGCTCATTCTGAGAAAAAAACAGCTTTGTTTTATAAACAAACCCTTTATTAAAATATAAATAACAGCAGAATTCTGTTTGTCCGTTTCTGGCACAATTACAGCAAAGAAAACAAGTTTTGTTGTGCTGTAATCATGCAGTTTACATTATCGCCAAGCGTAAATGATGCCAAATTGTGTTTAACTTCGAGTCTCTTGATTTGTTTACCTGTTGACCGTAGAAGCCAGTCAGAAGTCTCTTGTGATTGGTGGACGAGTCGTCCATCTCGCCGATCTCGGCCAATCCGTGCAGGTGAGCGTCGATGGAGGCGTCTTCGCTCTTGCTGAGGCCGTTGACGACGATCTCGTAATGCAGGTGACACTGTTCGTCCACGGAGACCCATGCGTGACCTGCCGCACCCGTACGGACCGGAGGAGACACGAACTGACCCGCCAGAGGAACCGGAAGCTCTACAGATGAAAAACAGTAGGTTTTTAATTAATAAAGGAATCATTATGAGAATTGAACTCTAGACTTGAAACATTTAAGACTTTTTCCTCACCGTTTCGGCGTGCGTCCAGTCTGTTGTACGGCAGCATTCGTATCTGTCCGCGCAGTTCGCCCTCTTGCTGCTCGGCCGTGGCGATGTTAATGAACAGCTCGTTCTGCAGCAGCATGTGAATGTGTCTGGCCTCGACGCGGCTGCAGCTGCCCACCGCTCGCCCGCTGCCCCGTTCTTCCGCCGTGGCGAAATCCGCCGTGATGTCGTACAGCACGCTGCGTTTACTGCGTCGCCGAGGCTTCATCTCGATCGTCACTCCGACGACCGCGCTGCTCAGACCCGCGACCAAAACCTGCTCGAGAACAACAGATTGGTCAATCAAATGGCCTGATGAAGTGATCGAGAAATGAAGGAACAGAACGGAGCACTTACCTGGTAGTCGAGGGAGCCGTTGTGATGGAGGGTGAAGACGGCCGACCCGACTCCACCGGTTTTCCCGGGAGTCAAAGCAGAGCCGCTGGACATCACGCTTTGAAGAGCTGAAAGAGATATACATTTATATTATTTTACATATAACATAAAATGTAAATATCGTCCAAAAAATCTGATAGCAAAAAGCATTACATGTACTTGTGTACATGCAACCTTGACTTAAACATAAATTTCCTTGTATTTACATCATTTTCCAAAATGACTTTTGAAATTAAACCATTTGATGTAAATATAGCTTAAGTCTTAAAGTTACAGCAGTGAAAACGGTGTTTTTTTAACCATATTTCTAACTACAAAAAACTACAAGTAATTACAGAAACGTCTTTCTGAAAAATTATGTAAAATCAGGGAAATGTACATTAGTTAACGTATAATGTTAGTTTTATGCAACAGAATAATCAAATTCTTAATCATAATTTCCCAGAATGACTTTTAAAATAGCTTAATATAAATGTTTCTGTATTTACTTGTAGTTTTTTGTAGTAAAAATACTAAATATTTACACTTTTTTGATTATTTAGTTGCATAAAACTTACATTGACTAACATTTTATGTAAACTCATATGAAAAAATTCCCTGTATTTACATAACTTCCCAGAATGACTTATAAATGGGTTTGTATTTACTTGTAGTTTTTTTTTTAAGTCAGAAAGATGGTAAAAAACTAAAAAAAATATTGTTTTGGTGCATGAAACCTTAGCTTAAATGTATTTTTTTCTTGAATTTCCATAACAATGACTTTTGAAATAAAACAGTTTGATGTAAGTATTTACTTGTAGTTTTTTGTAGTTAGAAATATGATTAAAGATTTATTGTTTTGGTTCATTAAACCTTGACTAATGTTGTATTTCCTTGAATTTACATAATTTCCCAGAATTACTTTTGAAATAAAGTTTGTTGTATATTTGTTATTGTTGTTTGTTTTAGCTTTTGTAGTTAGAATGAGCATGTGAAAATGTTTTTTTTGATTATTTCGCTGAATAAAACTTACTTGTAGTTTTGTTAATCAGAAAGATGGTAAAAAAAGCAAAAATAAATTGTTTTGGTGCATGAAACCTTAGCTTAAATGTAATTTTTCTTGAATTTCCATAACATAAATGACTTTTGAAATAAAACAGTTTCAGTATTTACTTGTAGTTTTTTGTAGTTAGAGTGAAAAACTAACTTCTTATTGTTTTAGAAACTTTGACTAACTAATAACTTAATGTCATTTAACTTAAATTCTCAAAAAGAGTTCAACATAAATGTTTTTTGTAGTTACCTGTAGTTGGAAAAAGTGGGAAAACTACATTTTTATTGTTTTGGCACATGTAACCTTGACTTGCATTACATTCGAACCCATTTATAAATGAATAAAATTATACATAATGATAATATGACCTCTTTAAAAATAACATTTTGTGCGTGTGACAGAAAGGGTTTCTGCGTGCGATTAGCGGTCCAGAGGGACAATCAAACCCACATGAACTCACGAAGGGTCAAAGGTCAAGGCTGGGGTGACGTCATCCCCGGAGACGAGGGAAATTATCCCGACGTGCAGGTAAATAGAGACCGTTTCGATTTGGAACGAAAGAAAGGACGGTGGATGTAGGCCGAGGAGTAAACAGAGAGCGAGAGCGGCCCAGGATCGTTTAGGTTTGAATTCTTCACACATAACGTCAAGCTGTTAACGGTGCAGCTGGAATCAGACAGCAGTAGGAGCGCCAGCACAGCGTGACCTTGGCAGCGGCTGCCAGCGTGTGTTTATGTGTGTGTGAAGGCCTCGCACAGACTCTCGTTTCGCTCCACTAACGTACGGAATGACCACGAAACTGATCCTACAGCATTTGACCTTTGACCCCGGCGCATTCCTGACCCCTCCACCGATGGCGATCGCAATTATGAACTCAGTATGACGGGAAATCTCATTCTGGCATGAGACATACCCGAGATGATTTATGCATGACACAAAGATGAAATATAACCCGCCGTAAATCACAGGATAAAAACAGCCACAGCAGACAGACGGATGTAGTTACTGATCTAATGTGAGATCACCACTAAAGCCTGCTGTCATTTAGTTCAGCTTTAGTTCGGCTTTTTATCTATCCCACAATATCTTTAATATTTCCAACAATTATTACATTTTTTGGTCATATTTAGCAGTTGATTCTTGATTTATGAGCTGATTGTTGCTGCACTTACTGTCACATGATCTCCTGCCAGAAATGTATCCGGAGATCTGACGGGGGTTTTGACCTTCCGTTTCCACCGAGATCTGGAGCTGTCCGCGGGACAACCAGAAGAGTTCGCGACTGTTCAGATCGGCCAGGACTTCGGCAAAGTCAGAGTCCTATGGACACGCATCAGAAAACATGTACATGCTGAACTGTGCTTTGAAAGATGTTATGTTTCCTTAATATTAGTTTCGGTCAGTGAATGTATGCATATGTGTGTGTTTTTAAACTCACGTCTGCAGTGATGTTTGCTCGTATTTCTCTTAGCAGATGCTGTCGGTACAGCAGTTTCACTCGGACTGGCACCTTTGCAGAGGCTGAGGCAAAACGAAAAACATTTTAAATAAATTGTAAATAAATAAATCAATACATTATAAATATACACTGCTGCTCAAAAGTAATCAGTAAGGTTTTTAATGGTGTTTAAAGACATTTCTTTTTTTTTTGCAACAATACAAAAAAATTAGAAATATTATTTAAATTTAAAATAACTGTTTTCAATGTGAATATATTTTAAAGTGTAATTTATTCCTGTGATGCAAAGCTACATTTTCAGCATCATTACTCCAGTCTTCAGTGTCACATGATCCTTCAGAAATCATTCTAATATACTGATTTATTACTTTTATTATCAATGTTGGAAACAGTTGTGCTGCTTAATATTTTTTTGTAACCTGCAATGCTTTTTTTTTTAGGTTTTTTTGATTAATAAAAAGTTAAATAGAACAGCATTTATTCAAAATAGAAATCTTTTCTAACAATTGGTATCAATTTAACACATCCTTGATGAATAAAAGCATTAATTTCTTTCAATTTACTGACCCCAAATGTATTTATTGTTACAAAAGTTTTCTGTTTTAAATAAAAAACGTTTTATTCATTAAAGAATCCTGAAAAAGTACAAGTAATAAATCAGTATATTAGAATGATTTCTGAAGGATCATGTGACACTGAAGACTGGAGTAATGATGCTGAAAATTCAGCTTTGCATCACAGGAATAAATTATATTATAAAGTATATTAAAATATAACCACTATTTTAAATTGCATTAAAATTTCACAATATTACATTTTTTTTCTGTATTTTTAATCAAATAAACAGCCTTCAGGAGCAGAAAAGTCTCCTTTAAAAAGCATTAAAAAATGGTACTGATCTCAAACTTTAATTTTTTCAATTAATAGATTTTTTTGTACTTACTGCTCCCATGAGGAACGAGTCCCTGCAGGATCAGGATGAAATGCAGATTGTTTTCCGTGTCACTGAGCGTCAACATGGCGATTCCTCCCATCCCAGAATGCACCTCGTCAGACGTCAGGATCGAACTGAAGGTTTCTGTCAGACAGAACGCAGGAAATGAGCCTAAACATCCAACCACATCAGACTATGAAAGGGATCGAATGTAAGTTTCCACACGCACCTGCAAACAGCGCTCGGTGTTTGATGATTTTGCCCTGTATCTCCTCTTTCTTGTTGTCAGCTGTCATTGAAACACGCAGTTGCTCCGCCTCCAGCTGCCGCATGTGAGACTTTGGCAGGTTCTTCCAAACTCCACAGATCTAGGCAGTAAATATGGTTTAATATTGTGCATTTTCAATTTAATTTTAGTAAAAAAAAATATTTGTAATTTTTTTTAGAATTTTTTTTAATTTACATTTTATTTTATTTTACATTTTTTGTTATGGTTTTAGTTAATAATTTCTCACCATGTCTGTATCCGCTCGTGGGACTCTGAACTCAAACGCAGTGTTTCCATCAGAGTCCAGAAACGTGATGGCGCTCGGCCTGTTCATCCTGTGAGACAAACACATGCATAAAGTGAGCAACAAAGAAAGCGAGGGATGCGTTTGACACGCTGACATCTGCTCTGGTGTGTATTTTACCTCTGAAACGTGATGGAGAAGGTCAGACTCGTTCGAGTGAGTGTGAATCTCGCCCGTGCGACGCCGCTGGAGCTCGGCAGCCAAGAGTCCGTCACACCCGTGAGTAGAGCCACGAAATCTGCTAAACAATCAATCAGGTTAATCAAAATGAAAATGATTTAATGGCAGTTTTGGCCTAGAACAGATGCGGAAACATTTCTAAACAATGCATGGTTTTTTGCAAGCGAGTGAAACTTTGCATATGCTTTAAGATCCTTGAAATACACATAATTTATTATTTTTTAAAAGATATAACCATTTGAATAAACATTTCGTGCTCAGATCATTTTGACTCATGCAAGTACCATTAGGTGCCAAAAATCATTTTTGTGAAATTATCTATGGAGTAATATTAGTGTCAAAACTTTTGTAAAATGTTTTTGGCCTTTTCCCCAGATCTCATAAATGTATGCATGTCTATTTACGAAATTAATCACTTTTTTTTAACCTTTTGTGCGCAGGTCATTTTGACCTGTGCATGTATGGAGTACCATTAGCTGCCAAAAATATTTTTTGTGAAATTATCTATGGAGTACTATTAGTATCAAAACTTTTATAAAATATTTTTGGCCTCTTCCCCAGATCTCACACAGTTTTGGGGCCAAATTTTGTCGATAAACATCAATATGCATGTCTATTTACAAAATCACTTTTTTATCTATCTAAACAATTCTAATCTCTTATTTTAACATTTTGTGCTCAAATCATTTTGACCAATGCATGCATAGAGCACCTTAGGGTGGCAAAAAAATGTTTTTGTAAAATTATCTATGGAGTAATATTAGTGTCAAAACTTTTGTAAAATATTTTTGGCCTTTTCCCCAACTCTCACACACTTTTAGAACTGATTTTTTCTTGATAAACATCAATATGCATGTCTATTTATGAAACAAATCACTTTTTTTGTCTATAAGTAAAAGTTTATTAAAGTTTTCAGGTTATGTTGTTTTGTTAAACTGTTTTTGATCAATCATGAGTTATAAATTCAAAGGAATTTAATTAAATTCCATTCATTCTAATGGGGTTAATAATGGTAATTCTCACATTTTATGTTCATATAAATTTTATACAATGAGATACTGCAATAAAATTCCTCAGCAATATTGGAAAAAATATATAGAAATTTTACATCTTAGTTTTGTATTTTAAAATGTCAAAGAGTTTCAAATTTTTTTAATTAATAAAAAAAGGGGTAAATGCAGTAATAACTAAAATTCTAAAGTAAATATGAGGGTTAAGCGTGTTTGGAGTCTCACCGGTGGCACTGTCTCGGTTGCTGTTTTCCTCAGAGCTGATGTAGGACCTGTCATTGTAGGACTTGTGCAGGTCGTCGTCCTTCTCCTGGAAGAACTCAAACAGAGACTCCGCCTCCTTTCTCCCCGAGTCGCCTGTAACCACAGAAACCGAGATGCATGATGTCAGAAAAATGGTGGAACGCACAATAGAGCCAATGTTCTACACGGACCGGCATCCATAAACATGAGCGCAATTACGCCAAAACCAGACCATCTATCCACACTCTCTGCCATTTATCATTCCGTTTGTCTGCGAGGAACAGCGCTGGCCAAAAGTTTCCATCATTCCCTCACACTTTTTCCCGTATAACAGTGTGACGGCATTACAAAAACGCTGGACTGGGTTTCCATTTGTTCACCATTTGCAGAAACACACACACGGCTGTTACCTTTTGGGCATGTTTTGCAGCAGTGTCCTGGAAGCAAGACCGGATCGTCACAGGTCGGTTCGGGACAGTCCTGTTTCATATTCCGGCAGCTCACCTTTCCAAACACCTTCCCTCGTCGGCTCCTCTGCTGCTCGGATGGAGAGAGAAACACGTTTTGAATTCGGATGGGCGCACTTATTTATACAACTACAGAATATAAAATTACAATTATATAAAATGAAAAAAATAACGTTGCATCCCAAAAAAATAAATATACCAAAAAAGCATTCAAATATAACATTTTAAAGCATTATTATTATTATTTTTTAATAATTATATGTGTGTTTGACGTCTTACCGGCTCGCAGTGACACATAACGCAGTGCATCACGCCGAACGGCTCTCCGAGATCTGGATGCCACGTGTCTTCCAGCGAATAAAAGCGGCCACCGAAGGAGCAACCTGATTGAGACAATAAACAAGACCCAGCATGAGACCTCAAGACATTTACTGAGACCCAGAGGATGGGGGAATGTGTACAAATCAGCTTCAAACGCCCCATTCTGAGCCGAACCTTCAAAAACACCAACTAAAACGACCAGCCTTCCCTCCTAACGAAATCACATAGAGCACTGGTAACCAAAACATCTCCTCGGCTTTGTTTTGAAGAGAGAATGAGAGATTCGGGTAAATTTGCTGTTTATTGCATCTGGAATGAGGTCAGTGATCATCAGTTGCCGTTTACGGCCTCCCTTTATAGAGCGGGACTATTAAACAATTTATTGTTAAGCTAAACACTTTCAAAGACACGCACGTAAACTGTCGTCTGCGAAAGTAAATCATAATAAATGCCTTCGACCGCGGCGTGTGCCGTTGCGTTAAAGTCTCAGTGCTCAGTAATGGTGTTTATCTGGTTCTTTTGGGGAACATTAAAGTTCTTGGTGTCTGTTCTTTAAAACATCGGATGCTTTGAAAGAACTAGAGAATTAAGTTACTTGTTGAGGTTTGGGGCTCAATAGAAAACTCATTAGAACCAGAAATAAAGGATCTAACTGGAATCCAATAAGTGTAAAAAAAAAAAAAGCATCAAAAACATCAATAATTGGCATCCAATTCTTCATTCATATCCTTATTTCGAGATTAAAATACTGTTTTATGTTGGTTCCATCCAAAATAGCTCTATTAACAAATTATTAAAGCTCTTCAGATTAGTGTTTTGCTGGGTATGCTCTTTAAAACATCAGATGCATTGATGGTTTTCAAAAGAACTTTGGCTTTTGGCTTTAACTGCAACCTTATACTTATCAAAAGAAGAGTTTCTTCATCATATGCACTCATTAGAACCAAAAATAAAAGTTCTGATTGGAATCTAATTGGGTTTTACTGCATCTGGTGCTTTAAAGAGCTGAAGAACCAATCATGAAACAACAAAACATACTTAAACCTCCAAAAAAACATATAGTAACTCAAAACCCAATCAAAAACGATTCTTAATAAGGACCATTTATAGGATTCTTACAGTATAGTGCTCTTTGGAGATTAAAATACTGTTGCTTTATGTTGGTTTCTATCCAAAACATGTCTCTTAACGTATTATCGAAGCACTTTAAATGAGTGTTTTGCCTTTTATGTTCTTTAAAACACCAGATGGTTTTCTAAAGTGATTTGTTGAAGCTTTTAGCTCTAAATGCAACCTTATTCTTATCAAAGGAAGAGTTTTTCATCATATGCACTCATTAGAACCATTGCATCTGGTGCTTTAAAGAGTTGAAGAGCCAATAACGAAACAAAACATACATTAAAGCATTAAAACATAATAAAACACCAAAACATACTTAGCCTCCAAAGAACAATATAGTAACTCAGAAACGGTTCTTGATAAGGACCATTTTGGAGGTTAAAACGCTGTTGGATGTATTTCTTACCGGATAAGCCTTTAGATATCATGGGTTCCCTCTCTGGTTGGATGGGTAACGCGGGTGTCTTGAGTCTTGATCCCAGAGCCGATGCGATGCACGCAAAGCCCAGAATCCACAGCACTCGCAGCGCCTCCATCCCTCAGAAACTTTCCAAACTCTTCCTCCTCTTCGCCAAAAGCGCAATTCAACGCTAATATATTAAACAAAACCAATGAAATAGCACAGTTCTCCTCAGTTAATATGAGTCGTCCTCCTCAAACTGATGTCACAGTGTCTTATATAGTGTCGTGTCAGAGTCAGAGCAAGAGCTGAGTGTGCGCCGTTTGCGGGAGCGGCTCTCGGTTTTATCCGGTGGCCGTGAGGAGGGGCGGAGGGGGCGGATCCTCGGATGCCCCAAAAACTTCACCTGCGAATATCAAGCGTTTAATACACATCCACAAACACATATGAATAATCTGAATCGCTTTACACAGTTCAGCGCTCTTTTATTCTCTGTCTGGCGTCTTTTCCGCTCGTCCAATCAATCGTTTAGTTTCGCTTTCCGACTTAAAAGTCTATGAAAAACCCACAATTATCGTCAATAATGATGAAAATGATAAATATATAGTTGTAGACCAATGCATTACTAACTATTTATGTTTTTTATAACAAGAGTTAGACTTTTTGCACCAAATAAATATTCACCAAAAACCTTTTGCTGGACAAAATTCATAATAATATTTCAAATGTAAACTTATTTTAAAATAATATGGATTTATTCTAATAAAAATGACTAAATTAGATGATTTTATATTATTATTTTATTATAAACTCTCTAATTTAGAGCTTAAAAAGAGCTCACAAAGCAAACATGATTATGAATAGCCTATAAGTAGCCTTTTACTGTCACTTCCTTTTTTGAACATAGAGGTGAAAATGTACTATCCAAACTTATTTTTTTTATAATTCATGGTCGAAAGTATTTTGTAATATGATTTTGATGTACATTTTCCATGGTAATGCAATGTCTGATTTTAAAATGGTTTGCAAATTTTGAGATTTTAAGTTTTCTACTGATATATAATTTCTTACTATTTCTAAAGCGTGATAGAGAAAAAGCAACAAAAAAAGTATTTTTGTGACAAAGGTCAGTAGATTTTGTAAGGTGCATACTTGTTATAAATTAATCTATTACTGTTCCTACATAATTTGTCTCAAAACAGTGGTCAAATATCATGATTAGATTAGGACTGACTTGGCAACTCAAAAAACAAATGCTGCTGAACCTGTACAACCTTTATTTTGAAGCACATAGATTTTAACTGTGTTTTCCTCATTTTTTACACCTAATCCAGCCAACACTGAGTGCATTTCTAAGCACTGGAGAGCTGGATTGTTGTTGTGCTTCCAGGCCTCTGCTTTGGGCCTCGCAGCTCCATGATTCACATTTTAATGTGCTTCAACATCCATCAGCCCCCTGCTTAAATCAAAGGCTGACTGGGGAGTCCTTTATTTCTCAAGACTTCCTACACAAGTAACTCACTGAATGCACCCCGAGAAGAACCAGGGCCTTTCTTTGAGAAGAACAATGAGGAACCAAAAGCAATTATATTTCCCTCACTGGGTCTTCAAGAGAAGGCCAAAAAAAGTTGGCTTCTTTTATAATGGGGTTTTGACCCAACTCAACTCAGCTTGATGGTTTCATCTTTGATGTTTGAAGTTAAAAACAAGCACTTTTTAATACAAAGTGCATCTGTGACTTTCATCTCAGTCCAAAAGATCAATGCTTTTATTTGCCAGTTGATTTCCTTTTCCTTTCCTATTGATTAAAACATGACACATTTTCAAAAGAGTCTTTAGAACGTTCTGTTTATTTGAATGTTAATGTAACTTTATGGCGGTGTTACTTTTGAACGTTCTCTAAACGTTACAGTAATATTTAAAAAACGATGTCGTCATCATAATCATAATTAATAATAATAATCTACTGTAAATCACGCTGGTTTGTTGAAGACCTCCCTCTCTGTGTGTGGTTACGGGGTCATTTCCCGTCCGCGCGATTTGAAAGCCTGTTAATGATGGCGAATAATGGAATAATAAAATAACAAAATAATAAAGTGGCCGAATGAGCGGAGCGGGTCATATATTCAGGCGATCCGGAAACCTCGCGGTTCCCCGCGGCCTCCCAGCCATGCACATGTTAAACACGGCGCTCTACATGAGAAAGACGCGCGCAATAAACGCCAGCAGGGCGCGGGAGGCGAACACAAGGCAGAAAGGCAGGGAGAGATTCAGCTTGTTCTCTTTTCACCTGTGAGATTAGAGATAAATAGAGCTACACGAACCCAAAGATGTGCGCCAGCACGTCTTTGTCTTTGTTCTCATCTTTAAAGTAGAATACGTTCATGTTGATTTATTACAATTCCTATGCAATGCGTTGTATACCCTCCTAATGTAAGTTTCTCACGGTCGTGGGTAGGTAGGTGGGTGTGTATTTGTATGTGTTACAGTCTCATTATGCTCCGTTAACCGACATGTGAGACAGAACTAAACATCACAATATACACAGCAAATGGTCTGTGTGTGTATTAGCGTTTCCGAAATGAGTTCACAGGTACACACGAGGTGCTTGAGCGTGTGTGCGCTCGGTGTGCGAGGTGCGTAAGGTGTGTTATTTTCATGCTGATGGTGCTTCACACCTGCGCGCGCGCATCCGCCGAGAATGGGAATCGATCATCAATCGATCATGAGCTCTTTGCATTTCATCATGAGGTGATAACAGAAGATATTATGGACGCATTCACGAGGAGAAACCGACAGGAACCTCATCTCATAATGAGAGGAGAGGTGTGTGTATTCTGATATAAGAGTTTCTGTCGTTTCTTTATGTGGCAATGCTAATATAATTACATCTAATAGTTCTCACTTGAGTCAAGTCATTTTGGCTATGTAAATGTTTGAGGAAACTAAAATGTCATAACCATACATACATATCATGGTGTTACCATTAATATATATATATATATATATATATATAAATATTCAAGTTTTGGTGTATGTATGTGCTGCTGTATGTATGTGGAGAAAATGATCATTAAAATCTTTAGATGCAAATAGATAAAGTGCAATAATAAAACCAAACGAATGGTATATAAACAAATCCTTCTATAAAAACCTTCAGAATATATATATATATATCTTTCAGTAATAGTATATAGTAATATACACTTTAAAAATGTTTTGTCAGGTGTCGGGTCAACAGATTTCAACCTAATTACCCAGTTGATTGAGTACATTAAGGATTGCAAACATTTTCTAAATTGTTTTTCTAAAATATTATGTTTAAATATGAAAATGAGGCATTATCAAATTAAATATGTGCTATTTTTCACAATTTTCATGAACGTTGGATAAAGCCAGGTTCAAAATTCTTGCCTGATTTTGTTGACATAGTTACAGATTTTTACAGAAGGGATTTAGGATTTCTCTTTTTATCACTCCGTAAGTCAGAAAATACTGTCAACAGCTAGAAGGAAAAAAAAAAATTCACCAAGTTTTTAGAAACAAAATATAAAGAAATAAAAACCAGGCGATTGATATATGAGCAAACCGTTTTATAAAAAACTTCAGAATATAGGTAAAAATAAAGCTCTAAGTTTTGTTGTATGTAAGTGCTGCAGAAGTGGAGAAACAAACTCATTTTAAGAAAAACAACCTTGAAGATATATATTTTAATTGAGAACTAGTATTGGCGTGAATAGATAAAGTGCATTAATAAAAACATGTGAACAGTTTATGAACAAACCCCTCAGTGAAAACCTTCAGAATATAGACAGGAATAAAACTGCTATGGTTGGTGTATGTACAAGATGCTGAAGTGGAGAAAAAAAAAACCTAATTTAAAGAAAATGATAATTGAAATCTATAGATGCAAATTGAAAAAGAGCAATAATAAAACCTTATGGTATATAAACAAACCCTTCTATAAAACCTTCATAATATAGATTGAAAAACAACTGCTAAGTTTGGTGTATGTAAGTTCTGCTTAAGTGTAAAAACAAACTCATTTTAAGAAAAACAACCTTTGAAGATATATGTTTTACCTGAAAACTACAGGTGTGAATAGATAAAGTGCAATAATAAAATCATGTAAATAATATATGAACAAACCCCTCAGTAAAAACCTTCGGAATGTAGAAAGGAATAAAACTGCTAAGTTTGGTGTATGTAAGTACTGCTGAAGTGGAGAAACAAATTCATTTAGATAAAATGATCATTAAAATCTATAGATGCAAATAGATAAAGTGCAATAATAAAGGAACGCGAATGGTATATAAACAAACCCTTCTATAAAAACCTTCATGATATAGATTGAAATACAACTGCTAAGTTTGGTGTATGTAAGTGCTGCTTAAGTAGAGAAACAAACCCATTTTAAGTAAAAAACAGCCTTTGAAGATATATTTTAATTGAAATCTACAGGCGTGAATAGATAAAGTGCAATAATAAAATAATGTGAACAATATATGAACAAACCCCTCAGTAAAAACCTTCAGAATATAGAAAGGAATAAATCTGCTAAGTTTGGTGTATGTAAGTACTGCTGAAGTGGAGAAACAAATTCATTTTGAGAAAATTATCTTTAAAATCTATAGTTGCAAGTAGATAAAGTGCAATAATAAAACCACACAAATGGTATATAAATAAACCCTTCTATAAAAACCTTCAGAATATAGATAGAAATAAAGCTCTAAGTTTTGGTGTATGTAAGTGCTGCTGAAGTGGAGAAACAAATTAATTTTGAGAAAATGATCATTAAAATCTATAGATGCAAATAGATAAAGTGCAACTATAAAACCACATGAATGGTATATAAACAAACACTTCTATAAAAACCTTCAGAATGTAGGTAGACATAAAGCTCTAAGTTTTGGTGTATGTAAGTGCTTCTGAAGTGGAGAAAAACTTGGAATGAAATGTATTAGAAATCTACAAATGCAAATAAAGTGCAATAAAATAAATAGTTAAAAGTTTGTTTGTGATGTTTTCTTTCCACTAGTGTTATTAAAAGCCAAAAGCCAAATCTCAAAATTGACCAGTGTCTTGAATCCACCTGACTACACTGAGTTATCTGTGTACAAGAATTCATTACTTTATTTGTGTGCCTATTGTCTTTTAATATGTATCTGTTTTGCAGAGGCTTTTACACCAGAACATCTGTAAATCTTCTTTCATTTGAAGACGACATGAGTTTCACATCAGCAGCCAGTGCATGACGTGTCGTGGTCCTGATGATGGTAAGTCACTGTGGCTCTCTATCTGATGAATGTTTGAAAACTGTCGGGAAACAGTAAATACACACATCCTGTCCCAATGCACACAGAGTGTTTATCGGGTCCAGACATCATCATTACAACACACACACACACACACACACACACACACACACACACACACACGGCGTCAGGCGGCTGACTCACTGAACACGTATTCATTTATAGGTCCTGATGCATTTTGGAAACAGCAAAAGTAGAAATAAAACATAAAAACAACAAACTAGTCACTCATGAGGCCACATGAATCAGAGGTGGTTTGTAAGAAACATTTGTTTTCAGCAGGAACTCACTGATATGCCATATTGAAGGGTGTCACGACATGAATGCATTGTGATAATGGAATAATAATGAGAAACAGATGAAGTTAACAGGTCACTAACAGACAGAATTACTCATTTAATATGTAAATGCGACTCCTTCACGCATTTTAGGGGAGACAGACCATTTTAATATGCGGCTTGATCAGACCCTGGTGCGAATTGAAGGCCTTGTGTTTTGCTTTCTCACCTCAGCTGAACCTGGAGAACATTGTATACATAAGTAGGATGTTTCTAATGTTTCTTAAAAGTTAAATAAATGTTAGGACAAAACATTGTTTAATGACAAAATAATGTTTATGGAATGGTCATGTAACTTTACTAATACTTGAGATATGTTAAACATTCTTAGAAATTACTTATGATGTCATTTGTACTTGAATGTTCTCATAATGTTGAGAGAAAGTGTTCTTTGAATATTTAAAATAAATTTTTGCCTGAAGTTAGTAGAATGTCGAAGAAACGTTTTAGAAAAGTTCTAATCATGATAAGAAAACTGGACATTTCAGCATTCTTAGAATGTCAGAAAATAAACATTCAAATAGCATTCTATTTTTAGGTGAACGTTATAACCGCAGCAAGACAACTGGACTTTTCAATGTTTTATAAATATTTCAAAACAATGTTCCCACAACATCTTTATAACATAAATTTGTTACCTGAGAAGGAAAACTGAGATGTCTTTAATATATCTTGCTTCTCAGATGTTTTCCCCGAGGAACAAGACGCCAGTCATATGAACTCAAACATTTAGCATGAGAATTATTGACTCATTTGTGTCTCTTGTTGTTTATTTGTCCGAAGAACTTGTAGAAGAAACATTTGAGACAAGCTAACACTTAAATGAGGCATAGCAGAGACCTCCACATGAAAGATCAACCTGTGAGCAATAAAATCAACACTTTCTCCCTCTCTGCATGTTGTTCTAGATCTTGTTTACCACTTTCCCAGGGCAAGACACTCACAGAGTTTGTGTTTACAAGGTAAATGACTTGCATGCTTGTTTTTAAGCCTTGTTTGTGAGTGGTTTATCTGAACAGTAAACGTGAGAAGCCTTTAAAATTCCTCCTGTCCCTCATCAGATAAATACCGATCGAATTGCCTCTGACCAATGCTGATCGATTTTTCACAAGACCATATACAAGGCATCAGTGTGTGTGTGGTCCGATAAATGAATTTATCGTCTTTGCCAAGACATGACCACAGAGCTGAGAGCGTGTGTGAGAAAAGAGAAGGAAGAAATGAGGCACAATTCAAGGTTCTGTCATATATTCAAGTATTTGAAGCATATTGTAAATTGTTGCTCATAGAATGGATCTTTTAGAGAGATTTTTATTTTTTTTCAGATTTTACTCTTATTTTAGTTCTTCATGAGAAATAAAAACACCCAAATGAGTCAAAGTTGTTATAAAATAAGAGCAATGAGCTATGAAATGAACGTTAATTGAAACTAAAACAGTCAAAAAAAAGACTTGATAATAAATATTAGAAATAAAAATATTTTATTTCTCTCATGATAAAAACTTGACTTATAGATTTCAACATAATTACCCAGTTGATTGAGTACATTTAGAATTGAAAACATTTTTTCAATTAGTTTTCTGAAATATTATACTTAAATATTAAAATGAGTCATTAGCAAATGAAATATGTACAATTTTTCACAATTTTCCTGAACATTGGATAAAGCTAGGTTTAAAATTCTTGTTTGATTTTGTTGACACGTTAGAGTTTAAGGTTTATACAGAAGGGATTTTGGATTTCTCTTTTTATCACTCTATAAATCAGAAAATACTGTCAACAGACATAACAAATTTTCGCCATGTTTTAAAAATAAAATGTAAAGAAACAAAAAAACAGGCGAATGACATATGAACAAACCCTTCTATAAAAACCCTAAGCATATAGAGAGATATACAACTCTAAGTTTTGGTGTATGTAAGTGCTGCTGAAGTTGTTATAAAATAAGAGCAATGAGCTATGAAATGAATGTTAATTGAAGCTAAAACAGTCAAAAAAAAGACTTGATAATAAATATTAGAAATAAAAATATTTTATTTCTCTCAGGATAAAAACTTAACTCATAGATTTCAACATAATTGCCCAGTTGATTGAGTACATATAGAATTGAAAACATTTTTTCAATTAGTTTTCTGAAATATTATACTTAAATATTAAAATGAGTCATTAGCAAATTAAATATGTACAATTTTTCACAATTTTCCTGAACATTGGATAAAGCTAGGTTCAAAATTCTTGTTTGATTTTGTTGACACGTTAGAGTTTAAGGTTTATACAGAAGGGATTTTGGATTTCTCTTTTTTATCACTCTATAAATCAGAAAATACTGTCAACAGACATAACAAATTTTCGCCATGTTTTAAAAATAAAATGTAAAGAAATAAAAAAACAGGCTAATGACATATGAACAAACCCTTCTATAAAAACCCTAAGCATATAGAGAGATATACAACTCTAAGTTTTGGTGTATGTAAGTGCTGGTGAAGTTGTTATAAAATAAGAGCATTGAGCTATGAAATGGATATTAATTTAAACTAAAACAGTAAAAAAAAAAGTGATTTTCATGACTTAATAAATATCAGTTATAAATATTAGCTGAAATACTCAAATAAAATAAAAAACTAAATAGTATTTTATTTCAAGCAACATTTCTCATTTTTAAACTAAAACTTGAATGAACCAACAAAACAATTTACAAAAACACATTTTTACATCTTTAACTATTAATAAAAAAGAAAATATATATTAAAATGTAAATAATATAAATTATAAATAATACAAATTGAAATAATAATTGTTTAAATATTTGTATCAAATATGACAGTATATCAAAGATGCTAAAATAACACTGCTAAGATCATCTGATGAGAAATGTTTTCTGAATTAATACTGAGATATTAGACTTACCTTATCTTATCTCAGCAAATCTGAGCACAGTTTGTGACATTTTTAAGATATTTTATTACATTTTAGTCAGCTATAGCTATAATTATTCATAAATATTCAACCTCTGAATGCCACCATTAACTAACAACAATAAAGCATCCCAGGGGAGCCATGTAATAATAAATATTTTATTATTTACATATTATTTACAGTATTTTAGAATAATTTTTTAAACATAAAAAAAATAATAATTAAAAGTTTTAAGTTTTTTAACAGGCAGTTTGGTAGTGATTGTGTCCTTAATATGCCCAAATTATTTGATTTGTTTTCTGTATATGAGTTGTGTGGCATCTTTGGTTATTGTAATCTCTTGCAACCACTTAATATAATACAGAAAATATAGTCCAGCTAAATATAAACACATAAATACAAAATTAATTCACCACAAGAAGCTAACAAGACAACAAATGAGCTTACATTAAGTTTTTGATTTTGTTGAAGCGACGAATCAGAGCAGGAGGACTCAAGGGCAGAGCAGAAGAAGAGCAGACCTACAGAAATCAGTTACAATTATGAGTGTGTAGTGTGCACTGTAGTGTGCAGTATGTACTGAATTGTGTAGTGTGCAGTATGTACTGAATTGTGTAGTGTACAGTATGTACTGTAGTGTGCAGTGTACAGTATGTACTATAAGTGTGTAGTGTGCGGTATGTACTGAAGTGTGTAGTGTGGAGTATGTACTGTAAGTGTATAGTGTACAGTATGTACTGTAAGTGTGTAGTGTGCAGTATGTACTGTAAGTGTGTAGTGTGGAGTATGTACTGTAAGTGTATAGTGTGCAGTATGTACTGTAAGTGTGTAGTGTGTGTGGTATGTACTGAAGTGTGTAGTGTACAGTATGTGCTGTAGTGTGCACTGCAATGTGTAGTGTGCACTGTGGTGTGCAATATGTACTATAGTGTGTAGTGTACAGTATGTACTGTAAGTGTATAGTGTGTAGTATGTACTGTAAGTGTGTAGTGTGCGGTATGTACTGAAGTATGTAGTGTGCAGCATGTACTGTAGTGTGCAGTATGTGTTGTAGTGTATGTAATGTGTAGTGTGCAATATGTACTGTAGTGTGTAGTGTGCAGAAGTTTGTAGTGTGCAGTATGTACTGTAGTGTGTATTGTGCAGTATGTACTGTAGTGTGTAGTGTGCAGTATGTACTGTAGTGTGCAGTATGTACTGTAGTGTGTATTGTGCAGTATGTACTGTAGTGTGTAGTGTGCAGTATGTACTGTAGTGTGCAGTATGTTCTGTAAGTGTGTAGTGTGCAGTATGTACTGTAGTGTGCAGTATGTTCTGTAAGTGTGTAGTGTGCAGTATGTAAAGTATGTACTGTAGTGTGTGTGTAGTGTACAGTATGTACTGTAGTGTGCAGTGTACAGTATGTACTATAAGTGTGTAGTGTGCGGTATGTACTGAAGTGTGTAGTGTGGAGTATGTACTGTAAGTGTATAGTGTGCGGTATGTACTGAAGTGTGTAGTGTACAGTATGTACTGTAAGTGTGTAGTGTGCAGTATGTACTGTAAGTGTGTAGTGTGGAGTATGTACTGTAAGTGTATAGTGTGCAGTATGTACTGTAAGTGTGTAGTGTGTGTGGTATGTACTGTAGTGTGTAGTGTACAGTATGTACTGTAAGTGTATAGTGTGTAGTATGTACTGTAAGTGTGTAGTGTGTGTGGTATGTACTGAAGTATGTAGTGTGCAGCATGTACTGTAGTGTATAGTATGTTTGTAAGTGTGTAGTGTGCAGTATGTACTGTAGTGTGAGCTTTTTTTTTTTTTTTTCTTCTACATATGGCACTGCTTGCATTTTTCAGACTTCTTCAAGCGCATACATGTGATGCTGCTTTATGTTTTGTCCATAACACGAGATCTAAGAAGGCAGCATAATGTTCCTCCTAACCAGGCAAACTAGGTTTTAGAACGGGGCCGTTCTGTACTATTATTGCTCTCAGACAGTGATCCGACGCTGGACACGAGACCTGAATCTGAGTCTGATGCGGTCGTCATCTCCTCAAACTTCTGAATCACGGCCCTCACCGACCCGAACGCCACATCCCGCCTCCAGCGCCCACTTCCCGCCCCTCCTGGACCCCGATAGGCAGAGCTGTGGCTGAGAAAGACGTGATTGGGCGGTGGCAGACCAGGGCGGAGCTTGAGTCGCCCCTGACCCAATTGAAGAGCAGGACTGAGAGGAACACTGAAGTGGGAGGGGATAGCGACGAGAAACTCTTGAGTTACAGGATTGTGGAAGGTGATCGAAGCTCCGCCCACATTTAG
The DNA here is from genome assembly GCA_033026305.1 of Cirrhinus molitorella. Taxonomy (NCBI): domain Eukaryota; kingdom Metazoa; phylum Chordata; class Actinopteri; order Cypriniformes; family Cyprinidae; genus Cirrhinus; species Cirrhinus molitorella. The sequence continues at coordinate 35,062,108 of CM065134.1, forward strand.
AAACACGCCCACTGTCTTCAGCTGAGGAGGAACGGAGGGGAGGAGCTCACGCCGTCCGTCAAACACAGCGTGAAACGCAGAGCCACGCCTCTCAAACCACCAGCCACGGCCATCACATGATGAAAACACTCCTGAGGAAGACATCATAGGAAAATGAGCATTACAGAAGTGAGGACTGAACTGTTTATAAAGAAATCATTGCTGTATACTAGTTTGTTACATAAATTAACTGTATTGCACAATATGAACACAAGAGGGCAGAGAAGGCTTGCAGTACAAGTGCAGTTTTGCTTATTTCAGTATCGTTGCTATACTCATTTATAGCTTCTTACATATTTTGTCTAAGCAAAAAATAAATAAATAAATAAAATTACCAAAACAACTACAAAAACATACAAGAAAATGTAAGTTATCTATTAATAAAAATATATATAATAATATTTTTTTATTTTTTTGTAAGTTTTAGTCATTGTTTTTATCTTTTTTAATTAGTTTTTTGTTTATATAGATTTTATTACATTTAATTCTTTTTTTTTTAGTTATTTTAGTACTTCAGGTTAAAAATAAATTAAACTACTTGAAATATTTTTTATATATAAAGTTAATGTTCTTTTATTTCAAGTAACATTTAAAAAATATATATATATTAGTTTTAACTGTGTTTTTGTCATTATTATTATTATTATTATTATTTAAAGATATCTATATCATTCTTTATTACGTCAAACTAAACAAAGATTAGAAATGTTGCTTTGGTGGGTAGCTGAAATGAAGTTCAGGTTTTATGTGTTTTCATGTTATTTTTTTATTTTAATAAAATTTTTTATTACTTTAAATAAATTATAGAATAATAATCCTAATTTTGTCTACGCAAAAAAAAAAAACTATAAAAAAAAATATCATAAAAATATTAATAAAAAGTTAGATAAATAATAAAAATCGAAATAATATAAATATAGAATAATAAAAATATTTATTATATTAAAATATTATTTACATATTATTCATGGCATTTCTGAAATATGTTTTTAACTTTTCAAATAAAAATAAAAAGGTTTTACATTTTTTAACAGGCAGTTGATCTTGACAGTGATCTTGTGATTAATATGTCCAAATTATACTTTATTTTATTTAAACGTAATGAAAATTGATATATTAATATATTAATATCACAATACTGTTATATTTTATTACTATTAACAGTTTTAATTAATTTAAATTTTTTGTAAAAGTGTTATATCTTTTTATTACTTTTTTGTTTATTTTGTTGATTTTATTAGATTTTATTGTTTTTTTTTTTTTTTTAGTTATTTCAGTACTTCAAATTTAAATAAATGGAAGTAGCTGAAATATTTTTTAAATATTATTTTAAAAATAATAAAGTTAATGTTCTTTTATCTCAAGTAAAAAAAAAATTTTTTAGAAAAAGAAATTTGTTTTAATTTCAAAATGATCAAAAAATGACAAAAACAAGAAATTAAATGAACAAATTTAAATAATTAAAATAATATATATTTTTGTATATATTAAGTTCATGTTTTTTTTTCTCAATTAACATTTTTAAAAACTTTTTTTTACAATTTTTATTTTAATTTCATTTAACCACAAAACCACAACATTTGTCTTAACACTTCATATTTTTTTTCAAGGTACTTTTTCAGCCCACGCTTTGAGAAATCCGCTCTATTAATTCAATAAAAGAGGTACATTTTCCCACATTATTTTATTTATTGAAATATCATCATATACGCACCACCAGCACATCAAATATGTTCACCAAAAGCTGCTGTTCTCTCACCGATCCTATAGATGGTGCTGTTGCAGACATCCACCTCCCAGTAATACTGTCCTCTGGAGACGCTGGTACTGCCGCACACCTGAGGAAGTGGACAGGAGTCCTGATCGCTGCGGTCATGTGATGAGCACATGTGACCCGTGAAGGTGACAGCAAGGGCGGAGCTTGAGAGGTGAAGTGACGAATCAGAGTAGGAGGAATCGAGGGTGAAGAGCAGACCTAGAGAAGTGAGTTACAAATATGAGTGTGTAGTGTGCAATATGTACTGTAAGTGTGTAGTGTGCAGATAAACTGTAGTGTGCACTGTAATGTGTAGTATGCAATATGTACTGTAGTGTGTAGTGTACAGTATGTACTGTAAGGGGCCATTCACACAGAATGCGTTTTTTCCATTCCAATGAGCTACTTTTTCATTGTTTTTCTATGTAAATGTGCTTGACGAACATGTGTGACCGTTACGCTCGCGTCTTGCGTCTTTTGCAGCGCCTCGCACAGGAGTGCCGCGTTTTTAAGACGCTATGTCAAGTTAAAAGAATTTCAAATTTTACGCACAGTGCCGCTCATCAATGTCAGCTCCAAAGCAGTGGACCAATCAGAAGAACTCGGAGGCGGGGCAAACGTTGCGAGCTTCTGTTTACATTAGCAAGTTGGCATGACAACTGTTTTATTTGACGCAACATGGCGGAGGAGGCGCTCATAGTGCCTGTGTCCAGATACCCTGAATTATATAACATTTCTTCAAGTGATTATCACAACTTGTTCTTTAAAAAAGGAGCTTGGAGAGAAATATCTCTGTCACTGAAAGTATATATACTGAAAATGCCCCTTATTGTCGTTATTGCATCACGTCTCAAAAGCGCGTCTCGAGACCCTCGCATTCTATGCTGCGTTTTTAGATGCAAAGACACGTTCTGTGTGAATGGCCCCTAAGTGTGTAGTGTGCAGTATGTACTGTAATGTGCACTGTAGTGTGTAGTGTTCAGTATGTACTGTAGTGTCCAGTATGTACTGTATTGTACAGTATGCACTGTAAGTGTGTAGTGTGCAGTATGTACTGTAATGTGCACTGTAATGTATAGTGTCCAGTATGTACTTTAAGTGTGTAGTGTGCAGTATGTACTGTAGTGTGTATGCACAAAATGTACAGTATGTACTGTGTGTGTGTGTGTGTGTGTGTGTGTGTGTGTGCATTATGTACAGTATGTACTGTAAGTGTGTAGTGTGCGGTATGTACTGTAAGTGTGTAGTGTGCGGTATGTACTGTTGTGTGTAGTATTCAGTATGTAATGTAGTGTGTAGTGTGCAGTATGTACTGTAATGTGTAGTGAACAGTATGTACTGTGTGTAGTATGCAGTATGTACTGTAATGTGTAGTGTGCAGTAAGTACTGTAGTATGTACTGTAGTGTGTAGTATTCAGTGTGTACTGTAGTGTGTAGTGTACAGTATGTACTGTAATGTGCCATGTAGTTTGTAGTATTCAGTATGTACTGTAATGTGTAGTGAACAGTATGTACAGTAAGTGTGTAGTATGCAGTATGTACTGTAATGTGTAGTGTGCAGTAAGTACTGTAGTATGTACTGTAGTGTGTAGTATTCAGTGTGGACTGTAGTGTGTAGTGTACAGTATGTACTGTAATGTGCCATGTAGTGTGTAGTATTCAGTATGCACTGTAGTGTGTAGTGTGCAGTATGCAGTATGCTAGTATTCCTTTATGAACATCTCACCTGTAACTGATTGTTCCATTTCCTCTTCAGAAAGATCCACACTGCCATCTGCAGGATGGAGATGGCCATGAAATAGAACATAAAGTGAAATAGAACATTAGAAAAAACACAAAAAACTGATTTAAATATTCTTATGTTTACTAAATGTGTAAGAATAGACACTGAGGGAGTAACAGCATGTATTACAGTGTTTTTACTATGGTTAAGGGTTGAGTGTGAAGTAAACAGCAGCAATATAACAAAATACACTAATATTTGACAAACAATACTACTACTAATAATAATCAAAATAATTTATATAACAACAATAATAGCAACAATCATTATCTTCAATATGTACTGTAATAAACAGCAACAACAATAATAATAATAACTGTAAATAATAAGGTAAGCAAAGAATGATCAAAATAATAATAGTAATAGTAATAATAAGAAGAATTATTTAGAAAATTTTAAAAGTAATTGAAAATAAATTGTTTTTTGCAAGTGCTTCACATGCAATTCATCCAATCAGATTTTATTGAATCATATTTTGCATTTAATAATAATAATAATAATAATAATAATAGTAAAAGTACAAGTAATAATTAAATAAATGTCTCAAATGCTATTAAAAAAAGTGCCTCAAATGCTGTTAATTCAGTTAGATTTTAGTATATTAGTTATGAGTACAGATTAAAAAATATATAAAGTTATAAATAATATAGCAAAATGTAAAAAAAAAAAAGCCGGGCCCAGATTTTTTGGGGGGTTTAGTTACAGTGCAATGCATTCATTAAGCTTTTTTTCAAAAATTTTCAAACTCATTATACAGGGTTTGATATTAAGGTTTAATCATAATAAACACACAATTTAACTGCAGTGATACACAACATGCCTTAATATTAAAATTAAATAAAACCACTTCTCATTAAGAACATGGTCTTCTTCTGAATGTAATCCCAATGGTTATATCGGCTAATGATGCATTCTTTATAGTCACTTGTTTACCATATTCTCCATTATTTTAAACAGACATGTTTATTTCTATTAATGAATTTAGATTCATCTTTAGGGCTTTGTAAGTGATTGAGTCAAGAGCAGTGAGTGGTTTTCTGTCTTTCTTTTGTTGCTTGATGAACATCAGTGACTCTGACAATAGACACTAAATGTGGCTGCTGTCCCTTTAAAACCCAATGCAAAGGATGCAATGCACTGATACACTTTCTCCCTACTGTTTACGTTCATTTAAGATATAATCGGCTGTGTTTACGTGAATACTGGTCAAAACGGACAATTCCAGATCATTTTATGTGTATTTCTCAGTTCATGCAACGTGAAAGAGTGTGACGTGTTTTCTGTGTGTTTGCTTCAGTGTCTGCGCTCAGAAAACAAGACCCAATTGAGTTCTCTCTTGTGTCGTCAAATTTATCCATATGTCTGCACTTCTCCCACATATTGACCTTTTTGTAATGTTTTATAAGACGTGCAGCAAGTGCATTTTAGCTTGTGTCCCGCCGGTTTGTACTGCGCAACAGATTTTTCTGAGCCACTTTTTCATACCACTTATTTCTTAATTTATTGTTCTATATATTTTTTGTCTATTTATATTTACATATGTGTATTTTTTTTATTCTCATCTCATCTGTGTTGTTGTCTCTGTATACTGGAAGCTAATGTCACAAAAACAAATTCCTCATATGTGCAAGCATACTTGGCAATAAAGCTCTTTCTGATTCTGATGTTTGCTTCCTTTATTTTATAAAAGCACTGTTTGTCACATTTTGTTGATATTGTGAGTGCAAACAAATAAAAGTAGACTCTTTACTATTCCAAATGATGTATTAATCTTACCTTTGTGAGCAAAAATGACGGATAATTTTAAATTGTTTCCACTGAAAAAAAATGCAAGTGATCGGTCTGGCGCCTCCATGTCCTGCAAAACGCATTTCAGCTTCCACTCTCCGCACAAACGATTGGATATGCACCTAATAGCACATATTTATCTACAGTTGAAGACAAAATTATTAGCCCCTTATAAAATGTTTCATTATTTTTTCAAATAACTCCCAAGTGTTGTTTAACAGAAAGATGATTTTATCAACACAGCGTTTTTAAACATAATACTTTATTCAGGAAGCTTTTAGTGTTTGTAATACAAATAGAAATAAATGTATAACCAAGAATCGTAAAAAGTCTACTGGTCAAAATGATTAGCCCTCTGATGTTAATAGTCAATAGTGTATCCCTTTTGCTTGATAACAGCCTTTAGTTGTTTGCTGTAGTTCTCAACAAGTTTCAAGCATGTCTCCTGAGGAATGACAGCCCATTCTTCCTTAGCAAATCTCCCAAGCTCCTCCAGATTTGTTGGTCTTCTGGCACAAACTCTGGGCTTTAGTGTGCCCCACAGATTTTCTATTGGATTTAAGTCAAGTACACTCACTTTGCTCATTTGGAGGTATTTCTTCACCAGAAGTGAGGTATGCTTTGGGTTGTTATCATGCTGGAAGACAAAATGTGGACCCAAACCAAGTTTTCTTGCAGACTGTCTGAGGTTGTCTTTCAAAATCTTCTTATAGTCTTCCTTTTTCATGTTTCCTTCAACCCTGATGAGATTCCCAGTTCAAACGCACTGAAACATCCCCACAGCATTATACTCCCACCACCATGTTTCACTGTGGGAACGCTGTTCTTCTTTCTCCAAACATAGGCAACATCTCTATGGCCAGAAAGCTCTAGTTTTGTCTCATCTGACCAAAGGACACGTTTCCAGTATGCATCACATTCCCCCAGGTTGTCCTTAGCAAACTTCATTCTAGCTTGGAGGTGTCTCTTCTTCAGAAGTGGAGTCTTTCTGCAGTTCATTCCTGTGCAGGGCTCTAGTGACTGTCTTTATTGAGACATCAATTCCAGACTTGTCTAGGTCATTCACTAGTGTCTTAGCAGTTGTTCTTGGGTCTTTAGAAACCTCTCTCACTAGTTTTCTTTCTAAAGTTTTTGAAATCTTTGTCTTCCTGCCTCTGCTCGTCTTGTTCTCCACTGTGTTGGTCTCTTTAAACTTCTTGATAATGCATCTCACTGCAGTCAGTTCTTGACACTTGAAAACGCTTTGATAAACGTGTGTCTCCTTCTCCATCTTAATGAGCATTAACAATTCTTTCTCTCAAGTCCAAACTAATTTCTTTTGTCTTTGCCATGATGACACTGCATATTATTTTACTAGTTGTTTTGCAAGATACTAATCCTCAGCTTAAAGAGCAATTTAAAGGCTTAATTAGGTTAATTAGGTTAATCAGGCAAGTCTTAGGACAACAGTGGTTTGTTTTATAGCTAATCAAACTAATCATTTTTCAAGGGGGCCAATAATATTGACCTTAGCAGTTTTTTATTTATTTATTTTTTAATTCTTTTATCCAAGCAACTATAAGAAATCAGACTTTCTCTAGAAGGAAAAAATAATAGGAAATAATGTGAAAACGTTCTCTTGCTCTGTTAAACATCACTTGGGAAATATTCTAAAAAAAAAAGTACAGTTTCACAGGGGGGCTAATAATTTTGAACATGTTTAAACGGACTCGCTATCCTAATGATGTTTGGCATAAAAGAAAAATCTGTTTGCACATGCTGTCTTTAAGCAAATAGTACGCAGTATGTGAGTATTCCTGCACTCACCTGTTTCCTTTCCTCTCTTGTCAGGGTCAAAGGTCACTGTGGGGTCAAAGGGCAGGCAGGTGAGAGCAGATGACCAGTCAAAGCAGGGCAGCTCAACGCTGTGACGACAATTCGGACAGAGAACGGCCGGATGAGATGCGGAGGAGGCCACGCCCCCGACCCCACCCCTTTGTCGACCAGGCTCCGCCCCTCCGGTCAGACAGCGGCCGCATAGAGTGTGAGAGCAGGGCAGAATCAGAGGAACGTCAAAACCACCACCACATGACGGACAGACGGAGGGAGAGACGAAACCAACATCCTCATCTCTGGCTTCATCGTGTGTCATCGTTCACACAAACACACAGTCCCTCAAACGCTCAGATCCAAAAAAACATCTGTAAACAATCTGTTTGTCATGGGCAGATTCCCTCTGAGATCCTAGAATTCCCTCGTTTCATGATAAAGGGCGACACGAATGTTAAAATCCTTCCTGTGCTGCTGCTGGTTTGATGTAAAAGGAGAGAAAACAGAGAAGAAGTCAAGGCTGAGAGCGAGCGACAAACAGACAGAGAGAGAGAGAGAGAGATGCTTCCTTTATTAGCCTCTCCTTTGCTTGTGGTTGCCATAGTGATGAGCCCTGCACCCCATAAACAGACGGAAGGAGACACTCTTAAAGAGACAGACACACAAAGTGTGTTTAATCATTATTTAGTCTGGTAATTATTGCTTTGGTTTAAATAGTTGTAATATTTACTACTACTACTAATAATAATATGATTATATTATTGTAATATTTTAGTATTTTATAATAATATTTTCTTAATCATAATTTAAATATTTATTTAAATTAAGTTAATGCATTGCAATTGAAGCTATTTTAATATTTAATCATAATTTATAATAGTAATATATTTTTTACTATTTCAATATTATAAGGAATGATTTAAGAAAACATAAATATTTTTTATTATAGAAATCAATGAAATTATAAAATATGAATTATTTAGATATAAATACAGCTAATAAATAAATTTTATGGAAACAAAAATATATAATTAATACTGTATAGTAATAATAATAATTTTAATATTTATAATATTTTTTCATATTTTGTATGAAAATAGAAAATATTGTATTTATTCTAATATATATGTAAATACTGCATAATAATAATAATAATAATAATAATAATATTAATTGTTATATTTATAATAATTGTAATATATATATATATATATATATATATATTTTTTTTTTTTTTTAAATAATAAAAAAATAATTAATATAAGGAATGATTTAAGAAAAAAATATGTATTATAATAATATTTTAAACTTTAATATTGTAATAAGTAATTTAAGAAAAAAATCAATGAAATTATAAAATATATAATATTTTAGTTATAAATACAGCAAATAAAACAGGATGATAAAAATAATTAAATGTCAGTAAAAACGGTATGATTTTTTTTTTAAACATAAAAATAGAAATAAATAGTGTATAATAATAATTAAAATAATTTACAATTGTAATTTTTTAACCATTTTAATATTATATGGAATGATTTAAGAAAAAAATCAATGAAATTCTAAAATGCTAATTAGTTATTTATAATTATTAGTTATTATAATTATTAGCTATGAGTGCAGATTACAAACAAATAAAATAGAAAGTTAAAAATAATATAAATAAATGTAATGACATGTAAAAGTAAATCTGATTTTAATTTTTTTTTTAAGTTAGGAAAAAATTGATTATTCATCAAATAAGTATTTAAATTTTTATATTATAATAAAAAATCTAAATAAATTATTACATAAAAAATAAACATACAAAATACAGTTAATAAAAACATTAAATAAATGTCATGACATTAAAAAAGAATGTGAAAACAGTATTTTTTAATATATATTTTTATGAAAACATAAAACAAATGTTGTATTTATTAATTAAATGAACCCTGATTGAATTTTAATTAAATTGGAAATATTTTATATTTAATAATAATAATAATAACAATATATATTTTTATATTTTATCATAATAATATTTAATAAATGTAATATTATAATAAATATCTGAAAAATTAAATTATTAAATGAAAGAATTCAGTTATGAAATACCAATTATTTAGTTAGAAATACTGATCATCAACAAATAAAATAGAATGTTAAAAAAAGATTTTTAACAATGTTTTATAATGTTAATATTTTATATTTATTGTAATAATATTTTATAATATCATAAGATAAAAATATTATTAATCAACAAATTATTTAGTTTTAATTACAGCAAACAAAACAGTAAAATAATTCAATGTCATGACATGAAAAAATACGGTGAAAACAGTATTTGTATTTATTTATTTATTTATGAAAAAAGTACAAAAAATAGTATTTAATATTTAAAGGAACCCTGAATGATTTGTAGTTAAATTTAAAATATTTTTTTTATATTTAATAATAATAATAAAAGCAATATATATAATTGCAATATTTTATCATAAGAATAATATTTTAGAATTTTAATATTATAATAAAAAATCTGAAAAAAAAAAAAATACTGATCATCAACCAATAAAATAGAATGTTAAAACTAATACAAAGAAATGTCATGACATTAGTAAAAAATAATGTACTAATCAAAGGATCCCGGAATGAAGTGTAATAAAGCAATTCAATCATTTCCTTAAATTTAATCTAAATGAATAATTTTAATGAATTCACAGCGATTTAAATAATTGTAATATTTCACAATAATAGTAATAATATTTTATAATTTTATTTTATAACAATAATAATAACAACAAGGTGTTTAACTCTGAATCTGATATTTGATGCAACAAATAATGTGATTGCATAAAACATGATGTTGTGAAGTCGTTCCGTGGTTTGGGGACAGAAGGTGTTTTTTTCTCTGATTAATGACTGGAAACTTTCCCTAGTGCACCCTTTGTTTTCATCTTACGTCTCCAAACTGGCAGTGACGCTCTAAATTCTGCTGAAAACGCAAATGTTATGCATCTACCTGCAGAGCGTGCGTTTGTGATCACGTACGCGCGCACGCACGCGCTTCCAAGAGCGCACCAGCAGCGCGGCGTCCCGCGGACAGTCGCCAGAGCGGATCTCACGCAAATGAAGCACGCCACGGGACAGACATGTGCGCAAACTCGACAGACTGCGTGGGTAAGAGCGATCACGCATTTAACGCAAACGTTTAGATTAAAAAGCGCTGCTGTGAACGCCACAGAACAGCCCGGGGCTAGTTGTCACACGCCTCATTGGTTTTGAATGGTGCCTTAAAACAACTAGATCAGAAGGTCTGTAACAAACTGTTGTTTTGTGTTTCACAATGGTTTTCTTTTTAAAAACTTTGCTAGAAATATACAGTCTGTAATTGGGTGTCCACTCAGCACCTCATACGTTTTTATTTGTTTAAAACGTTGTTTCTTGGTTATGCAAATACAGAAAAAAAAAAACATCCGCTTTGATCATTTTGCAAAAAATAGGAATTATAGTTTTGAATGAATGTTCAGAGTACACTGCAAAAAATGCTTTTCTTACTTAGGTTTTTTGTCTTGTTTCCATAAATACCAACAAATTGTTTTCTAGACAAGTAAAAATAGTTTTGTTTTTGAAATTAAATGAGTTTTTGCTTGAAAGATAATTAAAAAATAATAATTAAAGGAACCCTGAATGAATTGTAATTCAGTAAGTATTTTTATATTTATTAATAATAATAACAATTTAAAAAAACAATATATAATTGCAATATTTTATCATAGTAATATTTTATAAATTTAGTATTATAATAAAGATATGAAAAATAAAATAGAATGTTACCAATAATATAATGACATTATATAATAACTGTTTTATAATGTTAATATTTTGTATTTATTGTAGTGGTTTTATAATATCATAAGTTAAGAAAAAATATTATTAATCAACTAATTATAAACAATATCTAAAAATTATTTTCTAGACAAGTAAAATGATTGTCTTGTTTTCAAAATTAAAGTCGAAAATATTTTTTTAGCTTGAAACATAATTAAAAATCTAGTATTAATTAATAGAACCCTGAATGAATTGTAATTCAATTGAAAGTATTTTAATATTTAATAATAATAATAATAATAATAAACAATATACAATTGCAATATTTTAGCATAATAATATTTTACAAATTTAATATTATATTAAAAATCAGAAAAATGTAATTATTAAATGAAAAAAAATAATTATGAAATACCAATTATTTAATTAGAAATGCTGATCACCAAAAATTAAAATAGAATGTTAACAATAATATAATGACATGTAAAAAAAAACTATTTTTAACTGTTTTATAATGTTAATATTTTATATTTATTGTATTTTTTTTTTATTATATCATAAGTTGAGAAAAACTTTTAGTATCAACTAATTATACAAAATATCTAAAAAATATTTTCTAGACAAGTAAAAATTGTCTTGTTTTCAAAATTAAAGTCAAAATTATTATTATTATTTGTTGCTTAAAAACATAATTTAAAATATTGTATTTATTAATTAAAGGAACCCTGAATGAATTGTAATTCAATTGTCAGTATTTTTATATTTATTAATAATAATAATAATAATAATAATAATAATAATAATAATAATAATAATAATAATAAAACAATATATAATTGCAATATTTTAGCATAATAAGATTTTATAAATGTAATATTATAATAAAGATCTGATTTTTTATAATGCTAATATTTAATATTTATTGTAATGATATTTTATTATATCACAAGTTAAGAAAAAATATTATTAATCAACTAATTATACCAAATATCTAAATTTTTTTATTATTTTAATGAAAAAAAACAAATAAAAATTAGTCGAAAAAAGTCGAAATTAGTCGACGTTTTTGCTTGAAACAAGCAAAATAATCTAGTTTTCTGCTTGAAATAAGTTGCTTGCTTTAAGCAAAAACTCACTTAATTTTGACTTCTTTTTTTTAAGACAAGACAATATTTTTATTTGTCTAGAAAATTCTTATTGATTTAAAAATTTGTAGACACTTTGTAATGTTTATGGAACTTTGTGAACGTTTATGAATATTTGATAAACCTGTATTTATAGGGCTGCTTAATACATTTTTTTGTAACCTCTATAATAATCCAGACATTTTGATGCTCTTTGAATGTTAAAAATAAGCATTCACAAAAATGTTATATTATTATTGGACATGGACATTTTAAACGGGGCGTTCACACAGAATGCGTTTTTCCATTTCAGTGAGATACTTTTCTGTTGTTTTTCTAGGTTTTCTATGTTAACCTGCAGCATCTTGCACATGACGCAGTGTCAACTTTTCATCAATGTCAGTTTCAAAACTGTGGACCAATCAAAAGACCCTGGAGGCGGGGCAAGCTTTACAAGCCTTTGTTAGCAAATTGGCATGCCAACTGTTTTATTTAACAACAACATAGCACACTTTTTTTTAATAAAAATAAAACTGTGTTTTTAGACAGAGAATATACAGAATCTGCTAAATGTTAATTATTTGATCAAAACAGAAATCATAGAAAATGCATGTTATTGATTGAATAAGATATTTAACATAACAGATGTTTACATATATAGTCCACAAGAGAGAGTAAGAGTTGAAAAAGTTTCAAAAGTTTACCTGAATGACCCACAGCTGTTTTTTTTGTTTAGTGATAGTTGTTCATGAGTCCTGAACAGTTCAACTGTCTGCTGTTCTTCAGAAAAATCCTAATTCTTTGGTTTTCCAGCATTTTTGTGTATTTGAACCCTTTCCAACAATGACTGTATGATTTTGAGATCCATCTTTTCACACTGAGGACAACTGAGGGACTCATATGCAACTATTACAGAAGGTTCAAACACTCACTGATGCTCCAGAAGGAAAAAAACATGCATTAAGAGCTTTTAAAAACTTTTGAACAGAGAATTTTTCTTATTTTGCCTCAATATCATATTTTTTTAATCTAGTACTGCCCTTCAGAGGCTACAGAAGATACTTCCATGTTTCCCAGAAGACAAAATAAGTAAAATTTACCCAGATCTTCAAATTCTTAAAGGGATAGTTCACCCAAAAATGAAAATGTGATGTTTATCTGCTTACCCCCAGAGCATCCAAGATGTAGGTGACTTTGTTTCTTCAATAGAGCACAAATGAAGATTTTTAACTCAAATCATTGCAGTCATAGAATGGCTACAACATTTTTGAGAGTAAAAAATGTCCTAAGACATGAAACGATCGGTTTGTGCGAGAAACTGAACAGTATTTATATGCGCTCAGGACAGATGGACGTTGTGGAAAATCAGAGGTAAAAATGACTTAAATACTGTTCAGTTTCTCACACAAACCGATCGTTTCATGTCTTAGGACATCAGTGTAGTGTCACGAGTCGCAGGGTTTAATTTGGTTTTGTGTATTTTTTTTGACTCTCAAAGATTTGGTAGCCATTAATATGATTATGATAGACTTGAGTTAAAAATCTTCATTTGTGTTTCTACTGAAGAAACAAAGTCACCTACATCTTGGATGCTCTGGTGGGAAAGCAGATAAACATCACATTTTTATTTTTGGCTGAACTGTCCCTTTAAGAACGGGGGGTGAAAACTTTTGGAATGTGAAGATCTGGGTAAATTGAACTTATTTTGTCCTCTGGGAAGCATGTAAGTATCTTCTGCAGGCTCTGAAGGGCAGTACTAAATCAAAAAATATGATATTTAGGCAAAAAAGGAAAAATCTCCATTCTGTTTAAAAGTTTTCACCCCCAGCTCTTAATGCATGTTCTTTCCTTCTGGAGCATCAGTGAGTGTTTGAACCTTCTGTAATAGTTGCATATGAGTCTCTCAGTTGTCCTCAGTGTGAAAAGATGGATCTCAAAATCACACAGTCATTGCTGGAAAGGGTTCAAATACACAAAAATGCTGAAAAACCAAAGGATTTTTCTGAAGAACAGCAGGCAGTTTAACTGTTCAGGACAAACAAGGGAGTCATGAACAACTATCACTAAACAAAAACACAGCTGAGGATCATTCAGGTAACAACACAGTATTAAAAATCAAGGGAATGTAAACTTTTGAAACTTTTTCAACTATCATTTTCTCTTGTGGACTATATATGTAAACATCTTTTATGTGAAATATCTTATTCAAACAATAACATGCATTTATTATTCCTCTTATTTCAGATAATTGACATTTAGCAGATTCTGAAAGGGGGATTTAAACTGTTGACGTCAGCTGTATATTCAAGGTCTTTGAGTCTAAAAACACGAGACGCTGTGCTCAGGAACAGTTTTATTAAAAAAAAAAAAAAGTGTGCTATGTTGTTGTTAAATAAAACAGTTGGCATGCCAATTTGCTAACAAAGGCTTGTAAAGCTTGTCCCGCCTCCAGGGTCTTTTGATTGGTCCACAGTTTTGAAACTGACATTGATGAAAAGTTGACACTGCGTCATGTACAAGATGCTGCAGGTTAACATAGAAAACCTAGAAAAACAACAGAAAAGTATCTCACTGAAATGGAAAAACGCATTCTGTGTGAACGCCCCGTTTAAAATGTCCATGTCCAATGTCCAACACTCGGCTAATAATATAACATTTTTGTGAATGCTTATTTTTAATATTCAAAGAACATCAAAATGCCCAGTTTTCTTGTCTGGATTGTTATAGAGGTTACCAAAAATGTATTAAGTAGCCCTATAAATACACATTTATCAAATATTACTTTCACAAAGTTCCATAAACATAACTTGTAAAGTGAATGTAACATTCATTCAGTGCTGTCTAGTCTGTAATAACATTAACAGAGTCTTATTACAAAAGTGGTATTCATTTTTGACGTTATTACACTGCTAAACATGCTTTTGTCTCGTTTCCAGACAAAATATCTACAAATTCTTAAATAAAAAAATACAAAAGTGTTGTCTTGTCTTCAAAACAAAAAATAAGTCAAAATTCAGTGAGTTTTTGCTTAAAGCAAGCAACTTATTTCATTTCATTCTTTTGCTCACTCCACTGGCAGATTATTTTGCTTGTTTCGAGCAAAAACTTTTTAATTTTGAAAACAAGACAATAATTTTTATTTGTCTTTTTTCATTTAATAATTACTTTTTTCTGATTTTTATTATAATATTAAATTTATAAAATATTATTATGCTCAAATATTGCGATTATATGTTGTTGTTTTTATTATTATTAAATATAAAAATACTTTTAATTGAATTACAATTAGTTCGGGGTTCCTTTAATTATTAAATACTATATTTTTAATTATGTTTCAAGTAAAAACTTGAATTTAATTCGACTTTAATTTCGAAAACAAGACAATAATTTTTATTTGTCTTTTTTTCATTTAATAATTACTTCTGATTTTTATTATAATATTACATTTATAAAATATTATTATGCTTAAGTATCGCAATTATATATTGTTTTTTTTTTATTATTATTAAATATAAAAAAACTTTCAGATGAATTACAATTCATTCAGGGTTCCTTTAATTAATAAATACTTTATTTTTAATTATGTTTCAAGCAAAAACTCATTTATTTCTACTTTAATTTCGAAAACAAGACAATAATTTTTATTTGTCTTTTTTTCATTTAATAATTTTTTATTTTTTATTTTTATTATAATATTACATTTATAAAGTATTATTATGCTTAAATATTGCAATTATACATTGTTTTTTATTAATATTAAATATAAAAATACTTTTAGTTGAATTACAATTAATTCAGGGTTCCTTTAATTAAAAAATACTAGATTTTTAATTATGTTTCAAGCAAAAACTCATTTATTTCTACTTTAATTTTGAAAACAAGACAATAATTTTTATTTGTCTTTTTTCATTTAATAATTATTTTTTTTATTTGTTAGTATAATATTACATTTATACAATATTATGATGCTCAAATATTGCAATTATATATGTTTATTATTATTATTATTAAATATAAAAATACTTTCAGTTGAATTACAATTAATTCAGGGTTCCTTTAATTAATAGTACTATATTTTTAATTATGTTTCAAGAAAATCTTCTATTTTAATTTTGAAAACAAGACAATAATTTTTATTTGTCTTTTCTCATTTAATAATTAACTTTTTCAGATTTGCATTATAATATTAAATTTATAAAATATTATTATGCTTAAATATTGCAATTATATATTGTTTTTTTATTATTGTTAAATATAAAAATACTTTCAGTTGAATTACAATTCATTCAGGAATTCATTAATTCCTTTAATTAATAAAGTATTTATTTTTAATTATGTTTCAAGCAAAAACTCATTTAATTTAGACTTTAATTTCATAAACAAGACAATCATTTTTACTTGTCTAGAAAATAATTTTTAGATATTTTGTATAATTAGTTGCCTAATAATATTTTTTTCTTAACTTACAATAGTATACAATATTAATACAATAACTATAAAATATTAACAGTATAAAACAGTTAAAAATCCGATTTTTGTATTATTTTATTGTTAACATTCTGTTTTATTTGCTGGTGATCAGTATTTTTAACTAAATAATTGGTATTTCATAATTGATTTTTTTTCATTTAATAAGATTTTTCAGATTTTTATTATAATATTAAATGTATTAAATATTAAGCTAAAATATTGCAATTATAACAGCTGTGGATCATTCAGGTGACAGCACAGTATTAAGAATTAAGGGGATGTGGACTGTTATGTAAACATTTTTACGTGCAATATCTTATTCAAGTCAGTACTAAATAAACAATAACATGCATTTTGTATGATCCCTCTTATTTTGTAGATTCTAAAAGGGGGTGTAAACTTTTGACCTCAACTGTATGAATATTAAAAACATTTAAATAATATTACATTATGGGTGAACGTAACGTTAGTCGAGTGTTGAAAAAATGTTTTTTGTACCCTTTAAATAATGTTATATTCCACAAGAAAGTATTTCAGCATTTTGGCCATTTCAAAACAATACAGAAACTGACTGAAACACAAACCTAACCCTGAGAAATATTCACTGCCGTTAAAACTTCACGACTTCTGTTGGTGAACCTAGAGCTCCACAAATCTGTAAAACAAATAAAAATGTGTCAGATGACAGACTGATCAGTTCTGGTTAAGTCCTGACAGGTTGGTTTACACTTTCCTGCAAATTGAGAACTGGATTCGTTGCTGCATTATAATATATTTTTCAAACTCAAAGTCACTTTTTCCAGATTTTCTGCATTAACCTTTTGAATGATTAATTTATTTGCTCTTTGTTTGTGCTCTGCAGTCTGTGTATGTTTGCGTATGCACTGACAAGCTGACAACAATGTAGGAGTATTTGCATGCTACGAGAAGGAAGTAATTTATTTACTGAATGCAACATTGTGTATTCGCTGTCGAACTCTATGGGGGTTTTCTCTGGGATATCAGGACATGTTGAGGCAGCAAGCTTGTAGAAACCTTATCTGTTTCATCATGGATGTGCAAACGGATGGCATGAGGATCCGTTTGCCCTTAAGATGTTTGTACTAGACTTGCCCCATGGGGAGAATAAATTCCATAAAATAAAGTGAAAAGACAAAAATAAAATTTCAATTTGCTGAAAATGTACCCTTGGGCCATTCAAAATGCAAGTGAGATTTGTAGAAAGGTGTCATTCCATCACTGTCTCACCGATGGATCCTCTGCAGTGAATGGGTGCCGTCAGAAAGAGAGTCCAAACAGCTGATTAAAAACATTTCAATAATCCACACCACTCCAGTCCATCAGTTAACATCTTGAGAAGACAAAAGCTCAAACAAATCCATCGTTAAGACGCTTTTAACTAAAATACATTGAGTCCTTAATCCATAATAACGCTTCCTCCAGTGAAAAAGTCCATCTCCTGTTGTCTCTCACGTCAAAATCCAAAGAAAAGTTAGCAAAGAATTGGATTCAGATCAGGACTTCGGTGGGGGTTCGTGAATCATGTGATTCAGATCAGGCTTCAGTACCGGTTTGCAAATCATTTGATTCAGTTCAAGACTTCGGTGCGGGTTCACAAATCATTTGATTCAGATCGGGGCTTCGATGCAGGTTCGCAAATCATTTGATTCAGATTGGGACTTTGGTATGGGTTCGTGAATCATTTGAGTCAGATCGGGGCTTCGGTGCGGGTTCGCGGATCATTTGATTCAGATTAGGACTTCGGTGCGGGTTCGCAAGTCATTTGATTCAGATCGGGCTTCGGTGTGGGTTCGCGAATCATTTGAGTCAGATTGAGGCTTCGGTGCGAGTTCGTGAATCATTTGAGTCAGATCGGGGCTTCAGTGCAGGTTCGCGAATCATTTGATTCAGATGAGGGCTTCGGTGCAGGTTCACAAATCATTTGATTCAGTTCAAGACTTCGGTGCAGGTTTGCAAATCATTTGAGTCAGATTGAGGCTTCGGTGCGAGTTTGTGAATCATTTGAGTCAGATCGGGGCTTCAGTGCAGGTTCGCGAATCATTTGATTCAGATCAGGGCTTCGCTGCAGGTTCACAAATCATTTGATTCAGTTCAAGACTTCGGTGCAGGTTTGCAAATCATTTGAGTCAGATTGAGGCTTCGGTGCGAGTTCGTGAATCATTTGAGTCAGATCGGGGCTTCAGTGCAGGTTCGCGAATCATTTGATTCAGATCAGGGCTTCGCTGCAGGTTCACAAATCATTTGATTCAGTTCAAGACTTTGGTGCAGGTTTGCAAATCATTTGATTCAGATCAGGGTTTCGGTGCAGGTTCACAAATCATTTGATTCAGTTCAAGACTTTGGTGCAGGTTTGCAAATCATTTGAGTCAGATCGGGGCTTCAGTGCAGGTTCGCGAATCATTTGATTCAGATCAGGGCTTCGCTGCAGGTTTACAAATCATTTGATTCAGTTCAAGACTTCGGTGCAGGTTTGCAAATCATTTGAGTCAGATCGGGGCTTCAGTGCAGGTTCGCGAATCATTTGATTCAGATCAGGGCTTCGGTGCAGGTTCACAAATCATTTGATTCAGTTCAAGACTTCGGTGCAGGTTTGCAAATCATTTGAGTCAGATTGAGGCTTCGGTGCGAGTTCGTGAATCATTTGAGTCAGATCGGGGCTTCAGTGCAGGTTCGCGAATCATTTGATTCAGATCAGGGCTTCGCTGCAGGTTCACAAATCATTTGATTCAGTTCAAGACTTTGGTGCAGGTTTGCAAATCATTTGATTCAGATCAGGGTTTCGGTGCAGGTTCACAAATCATTTGATTCAGTTCAAGACTTTGGTGCAGGTTTGCAAATCATTTGAGTCAGATCGGGGCTTCAGTGCAGGTTCGCGAATCATTTGATTCAGATCAGGGCTTCGCTGCAGGTTCACAAATCATTTGATTCAGTTCAAGACTTCGGTGCAGGTTTGCAAATCATTTGAGTCAGATTGAGGCTTCGGTGCGAGTTCGTGAATCATTTGAGTCAGATCGGGGCTTCAGTGCAGGTTCGCGAATCATTTGATTCAGATCAGGGCTTCGCTGCAGGTTCACAAATCATTTGATTCAGTTCAAGACTTTGGTGCAGGTTTGCAAATCATTTGATTCAGATCAGGGTTTCGTTGCAGGTTCACAAATCATTTGATTCAGTTCAAGACTTTGGTACAGGTTTGCAAATCATTTGAGTCAGATCGGGGCTTCAGTGCAGGTTCGCGAATCATTTGATTCAGATCAGGGCTTCGCTGCAGGTTTACAAATCATTTGATTCAGTTCAAGACTTTGGTGCAGGTTTGCAAATCATTTGAGTCAGATCGGGGCTTCAGTGCAGGTTCGCGAATCATTTGATTCAGATCAGGGTTTCGGTGCAGGTTCACAAATCATTTGATTCAGTTCAAGACTTTGGTGCAGGTTTGCAAATCATTTGAGTCAGATTGAGGCTTCGGTGCTGACTCAAATGATTAATGATTTATTTCTCTCAGCGTTTGTCTTCTCAAGATGTTAACTGATGGACTGGAGTGCTGTGGATTACTTGTGGATTTTTGTAATGTTTTTATCAGCCGTTTGGACTCTCATTCTGACGGCACCCATTCACTCCAGAGCATCCACTGGTAATCCACAAATAATTCACACCACTCCAGTCCATCAATTAACGTCTTGTGAAGCCAAAACCTGTGTTTGTAAGAAACAAATCCATAATTAAGATGTTTCCAAGATGTTTTTAACTTCAAACTGTTGTTTTCCTCTAAAATATGAATCTATAATCCATAATAACACTTCCTCCAGTGGAAAAGTCCACCTCCTGTTGTCTCTCACATCAAAAGCCAGCCACATATTTGTTCAGAGCTGTTTTGTCTTGTAAACGGTGCTTGATCTGTGCAGATTTCTCTCCTGATTCAGACCAGACCACTGTTTTCACTGGAGGAAGCGTTATTATGGATTATGGACATGGTATTTTAGTTAAAAACGTCTTAAAGATGGATTTGTTTCTTACAAACATGTAGCTTTTGTCTTCTCAAGATGTTAATTGATGGACTGGAGTGGTGTGAATTACTTATGGATTTCCAGTGGATCCTCTGCAGTGAATGGGTGCCGTCAGAATGAGAGTCCAAACAGCTGATGAAAACTTCACAATAATCCAAATATGTGGCTGGCTTTTGATGTGAGAGACAACAGGAGGTGGACTTTTCCATTGGAGGAAGTATTATTATGGATTATAGATTCATATTTTAGATGAAAACAACAGTTTGAAGTTAAAAACATCTTGGAAACATCTTAATTATGGATTTGTTTCTTACAAACACACAGCTTTTGGCTTCACAAGACTTTAATTGATGGACTGGAGTGGTGTGAATTATTTGTGGATTACTAGTGGATGCTCTGGAGTGAATGGGTGCCGTCAGAATGAGAGTCCAAACGGCTGATAAAAACATCACAAAAATCCACAAGTGATCCACACCACTCCAGTCCATCAGTTAACATCTTGAGAAGACAAAATGCATGCTCTGTGCATCTAAATTTGGATATGAATATGAAAACAAAAAATTTCTCAACCATCAAACCCACATGTGACGCATGTGGCTTGACGCAGGTGTTTTGGCGTGTCCTATCGTGTCCTTCACTTTTTAGTTGAGTTTATATTACTTTTTGTCTTATTTTAAATCTTAAGTTCAGAAAAGCTCGAGTGTGTTGATCCTGCAGGTTTTCCTGCTCCTCCTGCTCCAGCTGCAGTTCAGCCAGACCAGACCCATCGACTTCATCTGTGACTCAGATGTGAGGAGACGCATGGACGTTACGGAAGAGCTGCAGCCGCTCATGGTACACGCATGCACGCTTGAACACATGACATATGCGGCGGTCAAAGCCTGTACAGATACACAGTAAAACCCTGCTGTTACAGACGCACTGCTTAGACCAGCTGCCGTCAGACGTCCTGCGGCCGTGTATCAGGATAAACATGGCAGCATGGAAACAGACGTCAGTGAGTACAGCTCCTTTATCCACAAATAAAGAACTCAAACCAGTAGAAAAACATTTTTTATTGAATATAAACAAATATTTTATTTTATTTCAGCCGAGGCTGCATTTCTCATTCTTATTTAAATTAACTTAATGCTAGACTAACGCTTTAAATTACAGCCCGCAAAGAACTATGTAAGTATGCTGAACTTACAGCGTACTTATAAAGAACGTACGTGTAGGTATAAGGGAACAATATGTTAAGTTCGGGTAATAAGGGGGTAATAAGACTGATAATTAACCCGCAAAGACCTATGTAAGTAAACTGAAGTTACACCGTAACTTTGTTGTAATTACAGTATACCTATTTAATACATCCATGTAGGTATAAGGGAATAGCATGCGATATTTGGGAAATAACGGGGGTAATAACCTGTGAAATGTTTTTTTTATACTGTAGCCTATCATTTATAACTAGGCTATAATTAGGCTACATCGTATGGTACAGTGTACTGTATATGGCCTAAACAACAGTCTTATGTTGTGAATATGATTTAAAAAGGATACATGATGGAGATTTCACAACAAAACTAGACATCCAGTGAAATGAGTTGAGTTTATAATTTATCATTCACATGTCTCCTTACCTTATGAAAGCTTATTGATTACCCTCTTGTATACTTTAATATTAAATATGTAGCTACGCTATAAGAAATAGTCTATCTAGGCCTGTAAAAAACATTAATATAAAATTATGAAAAGTACATCGTCTTTTTAAATCATATTCACAACATAAGACTGTTGTTTAGGCCATATACAGTACACTGTACCATACGATGTAGCCTAATTATAGCCTAGTTATAAATGATAGGCTACAGTATAAAAAAAACATTTCACAGGTTATTACCCCCGTTATTTCCCAAATATCGCATGCTATTCCCTTATACCTACATGGATGTATTAAATATGTATACTGTAATTACAACAAAGTTACGGTGTAACTTCAGTTTACTTACATAGGTCTTTGCGGGTTAATTGTCAGTTTTATTACCCCCTTATTACCCGAACGTAACATATTGTTCCCTTATACCTACACGTACGTTCTTTATAATTACACAGTAAGTACACCGTAAATTCTTTATACTTACATAGTTCTTTGCAGGTTAATTATCAGTCTTATTACCCCCTTATTACCCGAACTTAACATATTGTTCCCTTATACCTACACGTACGTTCTTTATAAGTACGCTGTAAGTTCAGCATACTTACATAGTTCTTTGCGGGCTGTAATTTAAAGCGTTACCAAACATTTTGATTGACTGAAATAAAGTGGAATGTAAAAAAAACACCAACTGAACTGCAGCTCAAAACTATTTCAGATATAGTGAATTAAGCTACAAACTCCATCATAATGCACAATGTTTCCATCTAACATGTATTTTGAGCTGCAGCTCAAAATAGTTAGCCTCCATAATGTTCCTAGATTTGTGTTGGAATATTTGTAAACACCATACTTTTTTCGCTTATTTCAGTTAATGTCATAAAACTAGCAAGCTAAGCCTGTAGTACAGACAGTGTCATGTAAACATGGCTGAAGATGCGGAACCGCTCTGATTGATTCAAACTCGTGACTTCGATCATTCCATTCGAGTGATTCACTAGTAAACACCAAATCAAAAGACCTTTTCATTTTTTAAATTCAATTAGTAATGGAGTAGTAATGGACGAAACTGAGCTTTTCGAAACTCTGAATGAGTTAAACCATTGCGCTCCAGTCGGATTGTGAATCATTTGATTCAGATCGGAACTTTGAAGTGGATTCGTAACCAAATTTGTGAATAGAATGATTCAAGAATGGATCAAGAAACTGACTTCGGTGGGGTTTCGGTGTGGGTTCATGAATGATTTGATTCAGATCGGGACTTCAGTGTGGTTTTGCGAATAATTTGAGTCAGATCAGGGCTTCGGTGCGGGTTCGCAAATCATTTGATTCAGATCAGGGCTTTGGTGCGGGTTCGCAAATCATTTGATTCAGATCAGGGCTTCGGTGCGGGTTCGCAAATCATTTGATTCAGATCAGGGCTTCGGTGCGGGTTCGCAAATCATTTGATTCAGATCAGGGCTTCGGTGCGGGTTCGCAAATCATTTGATTCAGATCAGGGCTTCGGTGTGGGTTTGCAAATCATTTGATTCAGATCAGGGCTTCAGTACAGGTTCGTGAATTATTTGATTCAGATCAGGGCTTCGGTGTGGGTTTGCAAATCATTTGATTCAGATCAGGGCTTCGGTGCGGGTTCGCAAATCATTTGATTCAGATCAGGGCTTTGGTGCGGGTTCGCAAATCATTTGATTCAGATCAGGGCTTCGGTGCGGGTTCGCAAATCATTTGATTCAGATCAGGGCTTCGGTGCGGGTTCGCAAATCATTTGATTCAGATCAGGGCTTCGGTGCGGGTTCGCAAATCATTTGATTCAGATCAGGGCTTCGGTGTGGGTTTGCAAATCATTTGATTCAGATCAGGGCTTCAGTACAGGTTCGTGAATTATTTGATTCAGATCAGGGCTTCGGTGTGGGTTTGCAAATCATTTGATTCAGATCAGGGCTTCGGTGCGGGTTCGCAAATCATTTGATTCAGATCAGGGCTTTGGTGCGGGTTCGCAAATCATTTGATTCAGATCAGGGCTTCGGTGTGGGTTTGCAAATCATTTGATTCAGATCAGGGCTTCAGTACAGGTTCGTGAATTATTTGATTCAGATTGGTAGTTTGGTGTGGGTTCGCATATCATTTGAGTCAGATCGAGGCTTCGGTGCTGTTTCGCGAATCATTTGATTCAGATCAGGGCTTCGGTGTGGGTTTGCAAATCATTTGATTCAGATCAGGGCTTCAGTACAGGTTCGTGAATTATTTGATTCAGATTGGTAGTTTGGTGTGGGTTCGCATATCATTTGAGTCAGATCGAGGCTTCGGTGCTGTTTCGCGAATCATTTGATTCAGATCAGGGCTTCGGTGTGGGTTTGCAAATCATTTGATTCAGATCAGGGCTTCAGTACAGGTTCGTGAATTATTTGATTCAGATTGGTAGTTTGGTGTGGGTTCGCATATCATTTGAGTCAGATCGAGGCTTCGGTGCTGTTTCGCGAATCATTTGATTCAGATCAGGGCTTCGGTGTGGGTTTGCAAATCATTTGATTCAGATCAGGGCTTCAGTACAGGTTCGTGAATTATTTGATTCAGATTGGTAGTTTGGTGTGGGTTCGCATATCATTTGAGTCAGATCGAGGCTTCGGTGCTGTTTCGCGAATCATTTGATTCAGATCAGGGCTTCGGTGTGGGTTTGCAAATCATTTGATTCAGATCAGGGCTTCAGTACAGGTTCGTGAATTATTTGATTCAGATTGGTAGTTTGGTGTGGGTTCGCATATCATTTGAGTCAGATCGAGGCTTCGGTGCTGTTTCGCGAATCATTTGATTCAGATCAGGGCTTCGGTGTGGGTTTGCAAATCATTTGATTCAGATCAGGGCTTCAGTACAGGTTCGTGAATTATTTGATTCAGATTGGTAGTTTGGTGTGGGTTCGCATATCATTTGAGTCAGATCGAGGCTTCGGTGCTGTTTCGCGAATCATTTGATTCAGATCAGGGCTTCGGTGTGGGTTTGCAAATCATTTGATTCAGATCAGGGCTTCAGTACAGGTTCGTGAATTATTTGATTCAGATTGGTAGTTTGGTGTGGGTTCGCATATCATTTGAGTCAGATCGAGGCTTCGGTGCTGTTTCGCGAATCATTTGAGTCAGATCAGGACTTTGGTGCGGGTTCTTGAATTATTTTATTCAGATTAGGGCTTCAGTGCAGGTTCGCAAATCATTTGATTCAGATCAGGGCTTCGGTGCGGATTCGTGAATCATTTGATTCAGATCAGGGCTTCGGTACAGGTTCGCAAATCATTTGATTCAGATCAGGGCTTCGGTACAGGTTCACAAATCATTTGATTCAGTTTGGGACTTTGGTGCGGATTCGCAAATCATTTGATTTAGTTCGGGACTTCGGTGCAGGTTTGTGAATCGTTTAAGTCAGATTGGTAGTTCAGTGTGGGTTCGCAAATCACTTGAGTCAGATCGGGGCTTTGGTATTGGTTCCAAATAATTTAATTCAGATCGGGGCTTCGGTGCGGTTTCGCGAATCATTTGATTCAGTTCAGGAGTAGTATCTCAATCATAGCCTAATAAAATAACGCAACTAAAATAATATACTTAAATAATGATTTGTTGCAGTAATCTATCAACTTCATTCCCTTAAAACTAAAAACTGACATTAGAATAATGTTGCCAAGTTCTAAAGCTTGGCAAGAATGCGTCTATTCTGGATTTTAACAGCAATAACTGTGTTTCGTGTGAAGTTACTCATTCGAGACACACACCCATCAGTTCCAGCAGAAGCAGGCGTTTGTACGTGACTCTCTGGACGCTCTTCTTCAGTCTCTGGGGAAAGTGAAGGAAAGTTCGTCCACTTCCTGTCAGGTGGTCGTACTGAAGACGCTGGAACGCAGTGTGAAAAACCACCTGCTCATAGTGGAGCGTCTGGAGCGACAGGTGAACACTAATCAATCAGACTAAACAATTTTGATCAATTCTAAAAATGCTAAATGTACTTAAGACACACATTACTTTCGAATGCTAAAGGTGTTTTCATGTCATTTGCTGAAGTACATTCATACCATGAGATCTTCAAAAAGGATTTTCTTGTGATGAGATCACATGTTTGTCTTAACCTCAATGGCTCCGATTTCTTTCTTAAGAATGCGGAAGTTTCATAGCTAGATTTCACTCTTTGATGTGAGATTATAAAGCAGATGATCTGAATTTATTGCAAAGACTGTGAATTTACTCAATTTCCTGATTATGTTAATGTATTTATTTTAAGTTATTATTACTGTTATAGTATATATACACTACCAGTCAAAAGTTTTTTAAATGTTTTTTTAAGAAGTCTCTTCTGCTCACAAAGCCTGCATTTATTTGTTTTATTGTACAGCAAAAACAGTACAATTTTGAAATATTTTTGCTATTTGTAATAACCATTTTCTATTTGAATATATTTTAAAATCTAATTTATTTCTGTGATCAAAGCTGAATTTTCAGCATCTTTACTCCAGTCTTCAGTGTCACATGATCCTTCAGAAATCATTCTAATATTCTGATTTGGGTAGAATTGTTTCAGGTTTCTTTGATGAATAGAAAGTTCAGAAGAACAGCATTTATCTGAATAGAAATATTTTATAACATTATAAATGTCTTTATCATCTTTTGACCAATTTAAAGCATCCTTAACAAATAAAAAAGTATTCATGACTTTTGAGTCAGATTGAAGCTTCGGTGCAAATCAGTTGATTCAGTTCGAAACTTTGGAGCAGATTCGGCAATCATTTGATTCATTTCGGGACAATGGAGCGGGTTTGCGAATCATTTTGATTCAGATTGAGGCTTCGGTATTGGTTCACAAATCATTTGATTCAGATCAAGGCTTTGGTGCGGTTTTGCTAATTATTTTTAGTCAGATCAAGGCTTTGGTGCGATTTCGCAAATCATTTGATTCAGATCCGGACTTTGGTGCAGGTTTGTGAATCATTTGATTCAGTTCAGGACTTTGGTGCAGGTTCACGAATCATTTGATTCAGATCGAGGCTTTGGTGCGGTTTTGCATATTATTTTTAGTCAGATCAAGGCTTTGGTGCGATTTCGCAAATCATTTGATTCAGTTCAGGACTTTGGTGCAGGTTCACGAATCATTTGATTCAAATCGAGGCTTTGGTGCGGTTTTGTGAATCATTTGATTCAGATCGAGGCTTTGGTGTGGTTTTGTGAATCACTTGATTCAGATTGAGGCTTTGGTGTGGTTTTGCGAATCATTTGATTCAGATTGAGGCTTTGGTGTGGTTTTGTGAATCACTTGATTCAGATTGAGGCTTTGGTGTGGTTTTGCGAATCATTTGATTCAGATTGAGGCTTTGGTGTGGTTTTGCGAATCATTTGATTCAGATTGAGGCTTTGGTGTGGTTTTGCGAATCATTTGATTCAGATTGAGGCTTTGGTGTGGTTTTGTGAATCACTTGATTCAGATTGAGGCTTTGGTGTGGTTTTGCGAATCATTTGATTCAGATTGAGGCTTTGGTGTGGTTTTGCGAATCATTTGATTCAGATTGAGGCTTTGGTGTGGTTTTGCGAATCATTTGATTCAGATTGAGGCTTTGGTGTGGTTTTGTGAATCACTTGATTCAGATTGAGGCTTTGGTGTGGTTTTGCGAATCATTTGATTCAGATTGAGGCTTTGGTGTGGTTTTGCGAATCATTTGATTCAGATTGAGGCTTTGGTGTGGTTTTGCGAATCATTTGATTCAGATCGAGGCTTTGGTGTGGTTTTGCAAATTATTTTTAGTCAGATCAAGGCTTTGGTGCGATTTTGCAAATCATTTGATTCAGTCCGGGACTTTGGTGCAGGTTCACGAATCATTTGATTCAGATCGAGGCTTTGGTGCGGTTTTGTGAATCATTTGATTCAGATCGAGGCTTTGGTGTGGTTTTGTGAATCATTTGATTCAGATTGAGGCTTTGGTGTGGTTTTGCGAATCATTTGATTCAGATTGAGGCTTTGGTGTGGTTTTGCGAATCATTTGATTCAGATCGAAGCTTCGGTGCGGGTTTGCAAATCATTTGATTCAGTTCAGGACTTTGGTGCAGGTTTGCGAATCATTTGATTCAGATCAAGGCTTCAGTGCGGTTTTGCGAATCATTTGATTCAGTTTGAAACTTTGGAGCGGGTTTACGAATCATTTGATTCAGATCGGAACTATAGAGCGGTTTTGTGAATCATTTGATTCAGATAGGGACTTTGGTGCAGATTCGCAAATCATTTGAGTCAGATCGAGGCTTCGGTGCGGTTTCACAAATCATTTGTTTCAGATTGGGGCTTTGGGGCGTGTTCGTGAATCATTTGATTCAGATCAGGGCTTAATATTGTGCTACTTAATATTTTTTTGGAACCTGTGTTCTTTTTAACTTTTTATCACAGATTCAAAAAAAAAAAAAAAGAAAAAAACTTAAGCAGCAACTGTTTCCAACATTGATAATAAAAGTAATAAATCAGTATATTAGAATGATTTCTGAAGGATCATGTAACGCTGAAGACTGGAGTAATGATGCTGAAAATTCAGCTTTGCATCACAAAAAAATAAATAATATTTTAAAGTATATTAAAATAAAAAAAAACTTTTTTTTAATTTGCAATAATATTTCATAATGTTATTTTTTTCTGTATTTTTGATCAAATAAATGGAACTTTGATGAGCATAAGAGTCTTTTTAAAAAAAAAAAAAAAAAAAAACATAAATATCTTACTGATCCCAAACTTTTGAGCAGCAGTGTATTTTAAAGCACTGGACACATTCAAAGAACACTCAGAAATACAAGTTTCATGACTCAATGGGAATATCTACAAAGCATTCTTGGCACATATTTTTACTAGCTGGGATAAAGCAGTGGAAGTCATTGGAAAGTTACCATAGAATGTGTTTGAGTTTTCTCTCTGTCTCTACACACAGATTTCCACACTGACTCCAGAACGCAACTGCGAGGGTCATAAAACGACCAGTTTGACTCAGACAGTGCATTTCTACAGAAAGCTTCTGCGTGGTCCTGTGGAGCTCCTGATGGAGGATCTCACACACATGTGCACAACACACACATGAACTTCTCACACACAGAAATCCGTTTCATCTCAGAACGTCTCCTTAAAGTGAACTTAAAGCTGATTAAGGAAATTCAAGAAGTGCAAAAAACTGATTTGAGAAAGTAGCACTGGAAAAGGAAATGATTTACTAATGAAATGGAAAACCAGGGGCCAGATTTCTTAAGAAGAATTCCTAAGAAGAACTTTTTTTTTTAAATCAAGATAAATTCTAAGACATAATAAGCAAGTTGTGCAATTCTTTAAATCATTTCAGATATTTTCTTACATTTAAAAATATATTATAACATTATATTATTACATTATAAAATATAATATTCTAATTGCAGTTTTAATGTTTCAAAAGTGTTTTTTCTTGGTTATGCGAATGTTACCAAAATAATGGTCTGTTTTAAATATTATGTGCTTTATTTCTCTTCCTATTTTTGTTTTTAAGTTGACATCATTGCATACTTTGCTTGGGCTTCACTTTATTTTTGCCATTTTGTTTTATTAGTATATTTTTATTTATCGATTTATATTTTTTTGAATTTGAAAGATAAAACAATGTTCGATAAGCGAGATTCCTGTCCTTGAAAATAAAAAAAAGTAGTGCTCGAAAAGTCTGTTTGAATTAACTTAACGTTAGACTAAAACTAGAACCATTAAATATTTTCATTGACTGAAATAAAGTAAAACATTCATAACTAAATCCAAAAATTTTACTTAAAACCAAAATTAAAAATATATATCAAATAATAAAAATGACAAAAACCATAGTAGGCTGACTAAAACTTTAACTAAATTTTAAATAAAAAATAGAAAATATAAAAATAATAATTCAAATGATTAATAAAAAAGAGTAATATCTCAATTACCAGTATAATGGTCTATTTAAAATGTTAGAAATGTGCTTTATTTCTCTTCCTATTTTTGTTGTTAAGTTGACATCATTGCATACTTTACATGGGCTTCACTTTATTTTTGCCATTTTGTTTAATTAGTATATCTTTATTTATCGATTTATATTTTTTAGAATTGAAAAATAAAACTTGATAATAAAAAAAAGTAGTGCTTGAAAAGTCTGGAAGTAAATTTTACAGTATCTGTACGAATCCTGTTTGAATTAACTTAATGTTAGACTAAAACTAGAACCATAAAAGATTTTCATTCACTGAAATAAAGTAAAATATTGATATCTTTTATTTTATTTCAGCTAGTTGCTGAGGTATAATTTCTCATTTTTATTATAACTTATTATAACTTAAAAGCTATTACTTAAAACCAAAATAAAAAATGGTCCAAAAAAAAAAATATATATATATAAATATATATATATATATATATATATATATATATACATTTTAAAAAATGACAAAAAAATTAACAAAACATAGTAGGCTGACTAAAACTTTATCTAAATTTAAAAAATAATAATAATAATAAGAAGAAGAAAATATAAAACTGTTTTGTCTCTGAACGTTTCCTTAAAGTGATCAAGAAGTGCAAAAAACTGATTTGAGAAAATATCACTGGAAGAGAAAAGGATTTACTAACTTGTTTTTTTTTTAATCAAGATAAATTCTTAGACATTAAATAGGAGGCTCCTAAGTGCAATTCTGTAAAACATTTCAGAAATTTCCTTACGTTTTAAAATGTTCTAAGAACTTTTGCCTAAAGTTTTAAAAGTGTTTTTTTCTTGGAAAACATTCCATGGGACATTCCATTTGATCATTTTGCAAACATTATAGCGATGTAACATTTGAATGTTCTCTGAAATAGTAACATTTAAAAAATGCTGAACATCCAACTAAAATGTAAAAAAAAAGACATTTAAATGTATAAATAATGTTTTTGTGCTACAGAACATCTTCTGTAACCTCTGAAGGCCAGTACTAAATAAATAAATAAATAAATAAAAATGATATTTAGGCAAAATAAGAAAAATCTCCATTCTGTTGAAAAGTTTTCACCCCCGGCTCTTAATGCATGAGCATCAGTGAGTGTTTGAACCTTCTGTAATAGTTGTATATGTGTCCCTCAGTTGTCCTCAATGTGAAAGATGGATCTCAAAATCATACAGTCATTGTTGGAAAGGGTTCAAATACACAAAAATGCTGGAAAACCAAAGAATTTGTGAGAGCTGAAGGATTTTTCTGAAGAACAGCAGACAGTTTAACTGTTCAGGACAAACAAGGGACTCATGAACAACTATCACTAAACAAAAAAACAGCTGTGGATCATTCAAGAAAAAACACTATTAAAAATATAGTTTTCAACTATTAAAGAATTATTTTCTCTTGTAGACTATATGTAAATATATTTTATGTGAAATAACCTATTCAGGTCAGTACTAAATAAACAATAATATGCATTTTGTGTGATCCCTCTTGCTTTAGTAAAATAATGAACATTTTTTACAAGGTGTAAACGTCTGACCTCAACTGTATATGTACTGTTATGATGTAATGTCAAATATAAGACAAGATGGAGGTTATCCTAACATAGAACATACTTTACAAGATTTTTTGGGAAAAAGAGAGAGAGATGTGTACTGCGAAGTAGACTCTAATTTTTATCTACGACGTGTTCAAATAAACCTTTTATTTTTACTCTTCGCTGTAATTCTGAGTCACTATGTATACAGAAGTGAATTATAATTGAGGCTATATCTGATTGGCTGCGTTCACTCGTTGTCACATGACTGGAGGCGGCTGTAAACACAGGCTGTCATGTGATCGAAGCCGGAGAGGAAGCTTCAATCACGGCGACCATGTCTGAGCGGACGCCGCTGCTGCATTACCGGCTCTCCGCCAGCGTCAACGAGTCCGGCGACCACCGGGAGACTCGGACCGGGAGAGATGAGGACGAGCACCGGAGCCCCGCGACGGTCCAACGGAGATCCGCCGCCAAACAGCAGCCCAAACTCAACACGTTCTTCGGCGTGGTGATTCCCACACTGCTGTCAATGTTCAGTGTGGTGGTGTTCCTGCGGGTCGGTGCGTCAATCACTCACATCAACACTAGATAGTGCACTAATCTATCTATCTATCTATCTATCTATCTATCTATCTATCTATCTATCTATCTATCTATCTATCTATCTATCTATACCATCTATCAATGGGAATGTTCTCAGAGGTTCTTTCAAAGTTATGGAACGTGTTCTTCCTGTAATAATCTGTTATTTAACAACGTTCTTGAAACAGCACAAAAACATTATTTATACATTGTTCAAGGTGTCTTTTTCGGAAACCGTTTTAGTTAACATTTTGTAAATGTTACTTGCTGCTTGTTTCAGAATGTTCAGAGAACATTCAAAAGTCACATTCCCATTAAAAAAAATAAAAAAATGAAAACTTTTTTTTTTTTTTTTTTTTTTTTTTTTTTTTACATAAAAAGGATATTTTGAACATAATGTGAATATTCTCAGAACGTTCTGGCAATGTTATCGAATGTGTTCTTCCTGTAATAATCTGTGATTTAATAACATTCTTGAAACATTAGCACAAAAACATTATTTATACATTGTTCAAAGTGTTTTTTTTTCGGGAAAGGTTTTAGTTAGATCTTCATGTAACATTTTATTAAATGTTGCTACTTATTTCAGAATATTCAGAGAACATTCAAAAATCACATGCCCATAAAAAAAAAACTTTAAAAAAAAACAACATAAAAAGGATATTTTGAACATAAAAGGAATACTCTCAAAATGTTCTGGCAATGTTCTCTCAAAGTTATGGAACGTGTTCTTCCTGTAATAATCTGTTATTTAATAATGTTCTTGAAACCGCACAAAAAAATGTTTATACATTGTTCATTTTTTATACATTATTTATACATTTGTTTTTTTCGGGGAATGTTTTAGTTAACATTTTGAAAATGTTACTTGCTACTTGTTTCAGAATCTTCAGAGAACATTCAAAAGTAACATTTCCGTAATGTTTGCAAAATGATACAATGGAATGTTCCCGTAACTTTCAGATAACCAAGAAAAAAGTTTTTTTTTTTCAAACATAAAAAGGATATTTTGAATGTAAAAGGAATATTCTCAACGTTCTGGCAAGGTTCTTTTAAAGTTATGAAATGTATTCTTCCAGTAATAATCTGTTATTTAATAACATTCTTGAAACAGCACAAAAACATTATTTATACATTGTTCATAGTGTTTTTTTTCTTTCTGGGAAACATTTTAGTTTTAGTTAACTTTTTGTAAATGTTACTTGCTACTTACTTGAACATATGTTTTTTTTAAACATAAAAAGGATATTTTGAACATTAAAGGAATATTCTCAAAACGTTCTGGCAAGGTTCTCTGAAAGTTACAAAGAAACATTTTTTCAGTAATATTATCTGGTCTTTAATAACAATCTCCCGATTTTTTTTTAATTTTTTTTTTAAACATAAAAAAGGACATTTTGACATTTGGTCTTTAATAACAATCTTGAAACATTAGCACAAAAGCATTATTTATACATCGCTCATGGTATTTGTTTTTCCCCCGGGAAATGTTTTATTTAGATGTTCATGTAACATTTTTTAAATGTTGCTACTTGTTTTTGAATGTTCAGAGAATGTTCAAAAGTAACATTTCCACAATGTTTGTAAAATGATACAATGGAATGTTCCCTTAACATTCAGATAACCAGGAACAAATGTTAAAAAAAAAAAAAAAGAAACAGGACATTTTTAATTTTTAGAGAACATTCAGAAACAATGCTTTCATACCTTAATAAGAATGTTAGTGAAAAGCTATTAGCACAAAAACATTATTTATACATTGTACATGGAGTTTTTTTCTGGGAAACGTTTTAGTTAACATTTTGTAAATGTTACTTGCTACTTTTTTCAGAATGTTCAGAGAACATTCGAAAGTAACATTACCAATGATACAATGTAGTGTTCCCTTAACTTTCAGATAACCAAGATTTTTTTTTTTTTAAACATAAAAAGGATATTTTGAACATTAAAGGAATATTCTCAAAATGTTCTGGCAATGTTCTCTGAAAGTTACAAAGAAACATTCTTTCAGTAATATTATCTGGTCTTTAATAACGATTTCCCATTTTTTTTTTTCCCGGGAAATGTTTTAGTTAGATGTTCATGTAACATTTTTTAAATGTTGCTACTTCAAAAGTAACATTTCCACAATGTTTGCAAAATGATGCAATGGAATGTTCCCTTAACATTCAGATTACCAAGAAAAAAATGTTTTTAAAACATAAAAAGGACATTTTTGAACATTCAGACTGCATTCAGAATCAATGCTTTCATACCTTAATAAGAATGGTAATGAAAAGTTATTAGCACAGAAACATTATTTATACATTGTACATGAAGTTTTTTTTTTCGGGAAACGTTTTAGTTAGATGTTCATGTAACAGTTTTTAAATGTTGCTACTAGTAACAAGTAACGTTCCCATAATGTTTGAAAAATGATACATTGTAATGTTCCCGCAATTTTCAAATAAGCAAGTTTTTTTTTTTTTTAAAGATAAAAAAGGACATTTTGAACATTCATAGAACATTCAGAAGCAATGTTTTCATACCTTAATGAGAATGTTTGTGAAAAGGTAAGTTATTAGCACAAAAAACGTTATTTGTACATTGTACATTCAGTTTTTCCCGGGTAACTTATTTTAAATATTGCTACTTGTTTCAGAATGTTCAGAGAACATTCAAAAGTAACATTTCCATAATTGCAAAATGATGCAATGGAATGTTCCCTTTATTTTGAATAGTTTTTTTTTTTATTGTTATGTACAGAGAACATTCAGAGACAGTACGTGACTGAATATGAGAGTAACGCCACGAGGATGTGGTTTTGTGTTGTGCAAAATCAGTGCAAACAGGCTTTACCTGATGCTGGCACTACCAGAGCACATATTCTTTCATTTTCTTGGGAGAAAGAAAACACACCAAACTGTCTCCTGTCATACACAACATTTATAGCCATAGCCAGACCTTTCTCTGTAAAGTCTGATCCACATTGGCAGTTATTGGTTAATGTGGTCAAGAATTGTCCGCTGAAACGGGAAGAGCGTCTGATTAACCTTTACAGTAAATTTGTTACAGTTTGTGTTGTTCCTGTGTACAGTATCTGAGAGACATTGACACCGAACACTAAACTCATTAGTAAGTTGCTTTGCATAAAAGCATCTGCCAAATGATAACACTGGTGTGAAACCAGCCAGATTAGATCTGAGTAGGTCAGGAAGGTGTTTTCCAGTTTACTATTATAGTACCTTATTATTTTTAATATTTTAGTTTTAATTCTACTCTAAATTTGAGTGATCATTTAGTGTCGTGTTTAAGTATTTCTGTATATCTCATATGTTTATTGTAGTTTTGCTTTCAGTTTTAGTTAACAGTAACAGCTCTGGCATTCGTCTGAGTCTAAGCCTGAATGAGTTTGAGTTTATATATGACTTTTTCATGTCTCTGAATATCTCTATCCTGATTTATGAATGTTTAATCGATGTACAGTACATATTAACTGCCGACAGACACAGACGGGCTGTGATGTGTTTGCGATTCGGGAACGTTTGGCGTTTGTGCGGTGGTTTTTCCGGTTATCCCGCTCACATGATGCACACACACCCAGATCGGCTCTGAAATGACTCTTTCTTCACATCCGCTGGTTTTAACTCTCGGTTTAATTCTTGCTTTTGTTTGTGTTTTAAGCGCACTGGCTCAGTGAGGAGCCGCTGTGGTAAGAGATGATGATAATGATGATGATGTTCATGTATTGGTTTGCTGTATGCATCACATGCGTCCATGTATGACGAGCATCCAGCTTGCATGTGGAAAAACACACATGTTGCATGTGAGCAAAGTCAACATGAAAGCAAAACTGACTCTGTGTGTGTTGTTCAATACATGTTTCTCTTATTGGGAAGATGATGTGTAAAATGCACGTCATTACAGAGATTTATTGGTGTTTGTCGAGGTTGTGTGGTATGGAAGGTTATTTCCGCCACAAAAATTAAATTAATTTTTAATCACAATTTTTCTTATAGGTTTATATCCAGTGTTGGTTACTTTTAAAAGCAATGCATTACAGTATTGTGTTACTCCCTAAAAAAGTAACTAATTATGTTACTTAGTTACTTTATATTGAAATCGATTATGGAGTTAATTTTATGCCAATATTAATCAAACAAATTTAACACAATCTGCTTTGCAAAGAAAAACTCGACTTTCAAACAAACGCAAAGTGATTTGCAAATATAAAACTATTTGAGAGAAAATGTATTATATATATATATATATATATATATATATATATATATAATATAATATAAAATATATTGTTTATTTATTTATTTATTAGGGCTGTCAAATGACTAATAGCATACAAAATAAAAGTTTCTCTGTATATTTTCATGTACATATAAATACACACACATACATGTATATATTTTAAAAAAAAGTAACAAAACAAACAAACAAAAAAAAAATATATATATGTGTGTATATATGTACACCTGTATACAAATTAATGATAAATATTTTAGATATAAATCTAAAATATTTTTCCTTAATATATACATGCGTGTGTGTATTCATATATACATAATAAATATGCACAGTACACAGACATAGTGTATTTATTTAATACTTATTTTATTTATATTTTTATATATTTATATATTATATGTTTTTATATATTTATATATTATTTATTTATTTATTACAAAATCTTTAATAGTTATTCAGTAATTTAGTGCTTGTTAATGTGATAAGTAATAAATAACAGCATTGATATCAAATAATGATGCATGTGAATATTGTTGTTGAATATCTTGCAAACTAAAGTACATGACATTTTTATAAGAAAGTTCTCAAATGTTATTTCATGTTGACTTTAAACCTGGACTCACACAAACACCTTCTATCCATTGTGTGTGTATTTGCATATTTTTATGTGTGAATTATCATAATTCATGCCTAATGTGTAAATATGAAATGAGTTTTAACAAGTCAGCATAAAGAAATTTCAGTAACACTTAAAGCCGTTATACAGCTGAGCTCAAAAGTTTACACCCCCTTTTTAGAATCTGCAAAATGTTAATTGTTTTACCAAAATAAGAGGGATCATAGAAAATGCATGCTATTGTTTATTTACTGCTGACCTGAATAAGATATTTCACATGAAAGATGTTTTCATATAGTCCACAAGAGAAAATAGTTGGAAAGGGTTCAAATACACACAAATGCTGAAGAACCAAAGATGTTTCTGAAGAACAGCAGGCAGTTTAACTGTTCAGGACAAACAAGAGAGTTTTGAAGTTTAAAGTAGTTTTAAAAGCTTAATGTTTGATAGATAGATGATATCATGTCTCTAGTATGTTGCCAGCATGATTAACATGTTGCTAACATGGTTAGCAAGTTACTAGCATGTTTCTAGCATGTTTGCTAACATGATTAGCAAGGTACTAGCATGTTGCTAGAATGATTAACATGTCGCAAGCATGTTTCTAATATGATTAGCATGTTGCTAGCATTATTAACAAGTTACTAGAATGTTGCTAGAATAATTAACATGCAACTAGCATGTTGCATTAGCATGTTGTTAACATGATTAGCAAGTTATTAATATGTTAGCCTGTTTCTAGCCCGACTATCATGTCACTAGCATTTTCCTAGCATGATTAACAAGTTATTAACATGTTGCTAGCATGATTAACAAGTTTCTAGCATGTTGTTGTTAGCACATTTCTAGCATGTTGCTAACATGATTAGCAAGTTACTAGCATGTTGCTGGAATAATTAACATGTTGCAAGCATGTTTTTAACATAAGTACGTCAGTAGCATGTTGCTAGCATGATTAACAAGTTACTAGCATGCATGTTAAAATGATTAGCATGTTGCTAGCATGATTAGCAAGTTACTAGCATGTTGCCAAGCATGATTAGCACGTTATTAGCATGTTGCTAGAATAATTAACATGTTGCAAGCATGTTTCTAACGTGATTAGTATGTCACTAGCATGTTGTTAGCACATTTTTATGTCACTAGCATATTGTTAAAATGATTAGCACATTACTAGCATGTTGTTAACATGATTAGCATGTTGTTAGCATGATTAGCAAGTTATTAATATGTTGTTAGCCTGTTTCTAGCATGACTATTGTCACTAGCCTGATTAGCCAGTTATTAGCATGTTGCTAGCATGATTAACAAGTTACTAGCATGTTGCTAACATGGTTAACAAGTTACTAGCACATTGCTAGTATGACTCTAGCATGATTAGCATGTTTATAACATGGTTAGCAAGTTGTATGATGCCTCTTATTTTTAGGTAAAAGGTTTTAGGTAAAATAATAAAAATTTTGCTGATTCTGAAAGAGACATGTAAACTTTTGTCTTCAACTGTAACTGTATTCATAATGTGCGTTACAATGCATTTTATCTTTTCTTTAATGCATAAGTATATTAAGTATTAATAAACAATGCATTAAGGTGCATTATGAAGTAATCAATGCATTAAAATGACTTTTATAATGCATTGTATACAAAGGCTCTATGTAAAGTGCTACTGAAGTTTGCAAACTGCGCGTGTGTGTGTGTGCGCATGAGCACATGCATGTAAAAGTGCAGATCTGCTGATGTGTGTGATGATGCTTATGCTTGAAATGCATTTAAGTGTCACCTAGTTTTTCGTTGACGTTTTCCTTGTTCACGGGATGAGTGACTGAGGTCTATTAACCACAGAACATCTGATCTGTGAATGAGCTACACGAGAGCGAGGCTGAGCTGCATTGGTTTATGTTTACACTGCAGATGCTTTAAACCTCAAGTTTGTCAAATTGCAACTTGTTTGAGTGGTTTGCCTGACCAATGAATCTGCTCAAAGATTGACATCATAATTGTCTTTGTCAGCATGTTTGTGACTGTAAAATAAAAAAAGGACATAATTCTAAGAAAAACATCATGGGTTAAAGGAATAGTTCAGCCAAAAATGAAAATGTGCTGAAAGTGTGCTCAACCTCAGGTCATCCAAGATCAGGATGATGAGGATTTGTAGAAATGTGTGATTCCATCACTGTCTCATCAATGGATCCTCTGCGGTTAATGGGTGCCGTCAAATTGAGAGTCCAAACAGATGACAAAAACATCACAATAATCCACAAGTAATCCACAGCACTCCAGTCCATCAGTTAACATCTTGAGAAGACAAGACCTGAAACAAATCCATCATTAAGACGTTTTTAACTAAAATACATTTTAGATTCCATAATCCATAATAACGCTTCCTCCAGTGAAAAGTGGTCTGGTCTGAATCAAGAGAAAAATCTGCACAGATCAAGCACCGTTTACAAGACAAAACAGCTCTAAACAAATATGTGGCTGGATTTTGATTTTAGAGACAACAGAAGATGGACTTTTTAAAAAGAAAAGTACCATTAAAAAGACAGAAAGAACTGTAAAATGATCGAAATAATGATATTAAACCGTAAAACAATAACAAAATGACAAAACGAAATAAAGAGAATAATAAAACAATATAAAAAACATTAGAAAGAATGACAAAGTATGATAAAATCTAGGAAAGAACCATAAAATGACAGAACGAATTGCTAAGTTATAGAAAAAAAACATAAAATGATTGAATGATACAATGACAGAATGAATGATAAAACAATAGAATTTGTCATCCGATTTATAAAATGTGTGATTCCATCACTTGCTTGAATCATTTGATTCAGATCGGGACTTCAGTTCAGGTTCTTGAATCATTTGATTCAGATCAGGACTTCAGTTCAGGTTCTTGAATCATTTGATTCAGATCAGGACTTCGGTGCAGGTTCGTGAATCATTTGATTCAGATTAGGACTTCGGTGTGGGTTTGCGAGTCATCTGATTCAAATCGGGACTTTGGTGCAGATTCGCGAATCATTTGAGTCAGATCATGGCTTTGGTGCAGGTTTGCGAATCATTTGATTCAGATCGGGACTTCGGTGTGGGTTTGCGAGTCGTTTGATTCAAATCAGGACTTCGGTGCGGGTTAGTGAATCATTTGATTCAGATCGGGACTTCAGTGCGGGTTTGTGAATCATTTGAGTCAGATCGGGACTTCGGTGCAGGTTCTTGAATCATTTGAGTCAGATCGGGACTTTGGTGTAGATTCGAAAATCATTTGAGTCAGATCATGGCTTCGGTGCAGGTTCGCGAATCATTTGATTTAGATCGGTAGTGCAGTGCAGGTTTGTGAATCGTTTGATTCAGTTTGGGACTTCTGTGTGGGTTCGCGAATCATTTGATTCAGATTAGGGCTTCAGTGCGGGTTCACGAATCATTTGATTCAGATCGGAACTTCAGTGCGGGTTGGCTAATCATTTGAGTCAGACCAGACCACTTTTTCACTGGATTAAATCTTTATTATTATAGTTAAAAACGTCTTGATGGATTTGTTTCAGCCTTTTGTCTTCTCAAGATGTGAACTGATGGACTGGAGTGGTGTGGGTTACTTTATGGTGTTTTTATCAGCAGTTTGGACTCTCATTCTGACGGCACCCATTCACTCCAGAGCATCCATTGGTGAGACAGTAATGGAATCACACACTTCTACAAATCTGATCAAGAAGCATCTCAGATGAGCACATTTTCAGCACTTTTGGCCGAAATATTGCAGTTTCTGAAACTCAGAAATGTGTTGCGGGTCAAAATGACCCGGAGGATGATATAAGGTTTTAAGAGTGTTTTCAGCTGTGTAACTGCTGTTGTTTTGCGTTGCAGGTTTTGTTGTGGGTCAGTGTGGTCTGTATCAGACTATAGCGATGCTGCTGGTGGCGTATTTCATCATCAGTATGACGGTTTTGTCGGTGTGTGCGATCTCCACCAACGGAGCGCTGGACGCCGGAGGAGCCTATTGTATCCTGAAATCACCAAAACATATACACAAACGCTCTTCCTGTCGTTTTTTTCCTTAGCTGTGTTGTTTTCAGACATGATCAGTCGTGCTCTCGGCCCAGAGTTCGGCGGCAGCATCGGCATCAT
The DNA here is from genome assembly GCA_033026305.1 of Cirrhinus molitorella. Lineage (NCBI taxonomy): Eukaryota > Metazoa > Chordata > Actinopteri > Cypriniformes > Cyprinidae > Cirrhinus > Cirrhinus molitorella. The sequence goes on from CM065134.1 coordinate 35,103,409, forward strand.
GTTCTTCCTGGCGAACGTTTGCGGCAGCGCCCTCTATGTGCTGGGACTGGTGGAGGCCATTTTAACAACCTTCGGGATTCCTGAAGGTAATGTGTGTTTGTTTGCATTAATTGTATAGGTGTGCATGATCCCAGGTAATTAGCACAGTATGAGTTCAATTAGTTAGATTTGACAAAACAACACTCTGCATAAGTGGTTTTAAATGTTTTATTGCAATTGCCAAGGTCATGGATGAATTGATAAACTTTAGTTTGAATGCAATGTAAATCCCATTGGATAAAAGTGGCTGCCAAACTAAAACAAAGCCAAAAAAGCAGTTTTCCCCAAACCATAAAGCAGTGTTGCAGTATTTAGTACTATTTATATACTGTTAAAGTATTTATTCATATTTTAAATTGGCTCTTATTTTCATGTTTTCATTTTCATTTTAGTTTAAGATGTAGTAATTTTGCTATGTGCTTTTGGCTTTTTCATTTTTTATTTATTTGTATGTTTCAGTTTTAATAATTTCAACGTATTTCAGTTGATTTCAATTAAATACATGAATAAAAATATTTATTTTTTGCATTAATAATAGCTATTAATTGCAGTTAAATAAAAAACATAAAAATATGTATTCATTTTAGTTTGGTTATTTCTTTATTTTTAATTTGTGTTTTTTTTCAGCATTAATTTATTTATTTATTTTTGTCTCCCACATTAATGCCTATTCATTTCAGTTAAATAAATGAATAAAAATTTTAGTCTAATTTTATTATTTATTTTATTATTTATTTATTTTTGGGTTGTTTTCCCCCCCCCCCAGCATCAGTGCTGTTAATTGCAATTAAAAAAAATAATAAAAATGTTTATTTATATATTTCAGTTTATTTATTTATTTTTGGTTTGTATTTTTTCCTGCATCAATGGATATTAATTGCAATTAAATAAAAGAAAAAAAAAGTTTATTTATTAATTTATTTATTTAATTATTTTTTTCAGCATCAATGCCTATTCATTTCAATTAAATAAATGAATAAAAAATTGTATTTATTTATTTTAGTTTATTTATGTATTTATTTATTTTGGTTTTGCATAATAGAATACAAATGTTTATTTTTTTTTTGTATTTTTTCCAGCATCAATGGCTATCAATTGCAATTAAATAAATGAATAAAAATATTAATTATTTGCAGCATCAATGGCTATTAATTACAGTTAAATAAAAAAATATTTATTCATTTTAGTTTGCTTATTTATTTTTTAGTCTGTTTTTTTTGTCAGCATCAATGGCTATTTATTGCAATTAAATGAAATTTTTTTTTTTTTTTTTTTGGTTTATTTCTTTATTTTTTAGGGTTTTTCCCCTCCAGCATTTATTTTTGGTTTGTATTTTTTTTCCAGCATTAATGCCTATTCATTTGTGTTTAATAAATTAATTGTATGTATACCGAATGATTGTATTTTATCCAGCATCAGTGTTGTTAATTGCAATTAAATGAAAGAATAAAAATTATGTATTTCAGTTTATGTATTTTATTATTTTCAGTTTATTTATTTATTTTTATTTTTTATTTTATTTATTATATTTTATCCTCTCCAGCATTAATGCCTGTTATTTTCAGTTAAATAAATAAATAAATACAAATATGTATTTATTTATTTATTTTTGGTTTATATTGTTTTTTCAGTGTTAATGCCAATTAATTCCAGATAAATAAATGAATACAAATGTTAATTTATACATTTTCAGTTTGTTTATTTATTTATTTATTTTTGGTTTGTATTTTTTTCCAGCATTAATGATATTAATTGCATTAAAAATTACTAATAATTTGCATGAATAGTTAATACATTTTTAATGTGTGTTTTCATGTTTTGTCTCAGACGGCTCGACGCTGACTGGCTCTAAGATTGCAGGTCTGCCGTCGGGTTATTGGTGGTCTCTTCTGTACGGGACAGTGATTCTGCTGCTCTGTGTGTTGGTGTGTCTAATCGGGGCTCATATCTACGCTAAAGCCACCTTCCTCATCTTCATCATCGTCATTGTGGTTTTAACGACCATCTTCCTCAGTTTCTTCATCGTCCCGTTTCGAGTCGTCTCGCTGCCTGGCCACAGAAACGCCTCGCTCAGCCCCACGAGCGCCAACTTCACCGGCTTCAAATTAGAGACGCTGTTGGGAAACGTACAAGGTGAGAGACATTATACTGTTTTAATATGTAACCAGCTTTCAGTGTTTTGCATAATGTCTGATTAGAGAAAAGAGAAATGGGACGCACACACTTCTGTAAAAGACCAAAGGCCACTTCCTGAATAAAGAAACAGATGCATTAACTTGATATTAAATAATCAGCTTCATGATTAACCAAGACTGGCACATGTATGAAATGCCTGTGTGAAATGAGTAGCTACAACTAAAAACAGCTAGTTCATTCAAACCGAAGCACATTTTTTGGTAACAATTTTGTAGTTGAAAAATATTTAGTTTAATTTTAGTTTATGTAATGTTTTCAATTTAGTTGTACCAAGGTTTCCAACATTGTAAGTTGGTGAAAAGTTGATACATTTTAAACGATCATAAAAATGTGAAGTAAAAATAAGTAGTTTTACAATAAAAACAAAAATCATATGAAAACGATAAAAGGGGTAAAGAACAAACAAAAATAAATAAAATAAAAATTTGTGTTCTTTTAATTAATTGCAATTAATAGGCATTGATGCTGAAAAAATACAAACAAAAAATAAATAAATAATAAAATACACTAAAATAAATACATATTTTTATTCATTTATTTAACTGATGCTGGGGGGAAAAAAGTATAAATAAATAAATAAATAAACTAAAATTAATAAATATTCTTTTATTTAATCACAATTAACAAATATATAGTGTATTTTATTGTTTATTTATTTTTTGTTTGTATTTTTTCAGCATCAGTTGCTATTTATTGCAATTAAATAAATTATTTAAAAAAAAAATTATTTATTTATTTATTTATTTATTTATTTATTTATTTATTTATTTGTATTTATTTATTTTTTGTTTTTTTTTCCCCCCCCAGCATCAATGCTTATTAATTTCAGTTAAATAAATAAATAGAAATATGTACTTATTTTTTTTTGTGCATTTTATTTTTTATTTATTTTTTGGTTTGTATTTTTTTCCAGCATCAATGCTATTAATTATAATTAAATAAAAAAAAAAAGAAAAATGTTCATTTATTTATTTCAGTTTATTTATGTATATTTGGTTTGTATTTATTTCAACATCAGTGGCTAATAACGACAATTAAATAAAAGAATCAAAATATTTATTTCATTTTTTATTTTTTGGGGGGTTTTTCAACATCTATGGCTATTTATTGCAATTAAATAAATTAAAAAAATATTATTTTTTTTAGTTAGTTTATTTATTTATTTATTTTTAATTTCAGTTAAATAAATAAATGCAAATATGTATTTATTTATTTTAGTGCATTTTATTTTATTTTTTATTTTTGTTTTGTATTTTTATTTTAATTGTAATTAAAAATAAAAATGTTTATTCATTTATTTGTTTATTTATTTTTTTTGTTTGTATTTTGTTCAGCATCAATGGCTATTAAATGCAATTTAAATAATCATTTTTAAAATTATTTTCCAGCATAAGTGTCTATTAATTGCTATTAAATAAAAATATATATTTATTAAAAATTACTAATGAATTAAATTAGTAATTACATAAATTATACTTTCAAGTATTTAATTTTACAAAAAAAAAAATTGTATGAAAACGCTTAAAAAGATATATATATATATATATATATATATATATATATATATATATATAATTAAAATATCACGAGATAATCAGCTAACATAAAGTAACAATGTACATTAGTAAAACAGTGGTTGTTGCACATTACATGTACTTACTGTAGTAATAACAGTAAATTATGCATAATTACAAATTACTTAAACTAAACCATAACCTTAACCCTAAAGTTACGTGTAGTTTAATATTATTATTTAATAAAAAATTGTATGAATTAATCTTTAATGTTAATAAAATATGAAAGTTAATTTAAGATTTTTAGTAACATTTTGATTTTAAACATAAATTAGTAAATGTTGACATTACATTTATGAGTGCTGTATAAATATTGTTTATTGTTTATATTGTCTGTTTTAACGCAAACATTTAAATCTAAATGTAACTATTATTTTAAAAAAAAATTACATTTCTCTGCATTTCTCCTCTCCCTAGTTTGTTTGCTAATCTAGTTGTCTAATAAACCAAGCGTTGTATATTACAGATATTTTTCGCTCTTGCTTTTGTTCCTCTTTAGTAAGTGGTTTTGGATAAAAGCATCCGTTAAATGCATAAATTTAAATATGAATGTAATCATCATGGTTATTAACACAAATGCTACGTTGCAGAAGTCTCAGAAAGTTAATTGTGTGTGTGTGCGTGTGTTTAGCTGCCTACACAGTGGACTACACCACTGGAACCATGATGTCTTTCGCCACTGTTTTTGCTGTGATGTTTAATGGCTGCACTGGAATCATGGCTGGATCCAACATGTCCGGTGGGTGTTGAGTTTACGAGACTGTTTATTGCTCTTTAATGGAGTTTGTAAGCTTTTTAGTGTTTTCTAATGTTTGTTAGACTGAATTCTTGTGTGCAGGTTAAGTGTATTCAGTAGTGGATAAAACATCACTTTGGTTCCTTCAACAAAAAACCAATAGGATTATTCCACTGGCTTTTGGATTATTATACTCAGTGGTTTAAGATTCTTGCACATTTTATTCATCATGATAATCTTCACAAATTAACACAAATTGTATGCATTTTAAAGCCTATATGCATTTCCCAGAAGTAAAAAGCTAAAAGTAGGCTATAAGTGAGCTACACCATGAACATTGAGCTTCCTAAAATGCTTTTCGTCTTTAAAAACATTTTCCGGAAAGTGATTATAAACTATAAAAACAGCTGTATGTTGTTTCAGACTAGTGGAAAGAAAATATCCAAAATGAACTTTTAAGTGTTTCGTTCATTACATTTTGTCTGTTTGCATCTCTAGATTTCAGTTACAATACATATATTTAAAGAGTTTTATCTCCACTTCAGTAGCACTTACATACACCAAAACTTAGAGCTTTATTCCTCTCTTTATTCTGAAGGTTTTTACTGAAGGGTTTGTTTGTATATCTTTCAAACCAATTTATACAGCATTTTATTCTTCAAAACATGATGAAAATGCTAATCTTTAAAGGTTATGAGTATTTATCTCCACTTCAGTAGCACTTACATATACCAAAACTTACAGTTATATTCCTGTCTGTATGCTGAAGCGTTTTACTGAGAGGGTTTGTTCATATATCATTCACATCGATTTCTATAAGATTTTATTCCTAAAAACATGGTAAAAATGCATGTCTTCAAAGGCGGTGAGTTTGTTTTCCACTTCAGCATCACTTACATACACCAAAATGTAGTTTTATTTCTATCTATATTCTGAAAAAATCTGAAGAAAATTCTGAAGAAAATATGCAAAATACACTTTTAAGTGTTACGCTCATTACACTTTGTCTGTTTGCGTCTCTAGATTTCAGTTACAATACATATATTTAAAGAGTTTTATCTCCACTTCAGTAGCACTTACATACACCAAAACTTAGAGATTTATTCCTCACTATATTCTGAAGGTTTTTAATGAGGCGTTTGTTTATAAATCATTCACACTGATTTCTAGAACATTTTATTCCTAAAAACGCAGTGAAAATGCATATCTTTTAAAGGCAGTGAGCTTGTTTCTCCACTTCAGCAGAACTTACATACACCAAAATTTAGAGTTATATTACTGTCTATATTCTGAAGAGTTTTACTGAGCAGTTTGTTCATATATCTTTCACATGGTTTTATTATTGAACTTATCTGCTTACATCTATGTATTAAAATAATATATATTTAACCGCCATATTCTCAAAATTAGTTTGTTTCTCCACTTCAGCAGCACTGACATACACCAAAACTTAGAGCTTTATTCCTCTCTTTATTCTGAAGGTTTTTACTGAAGAGTTTGTTCATATATCTTTTACACCGATTTATACAGCATTTTATTCTTCAAAACATGATGAAAATGCAAATCTTTAAAGGTTGTGAGGTATTTATCTCCACTTCAGTAGCACTTACATATATCAAAACTTAGTTATATTCCTGTCTATATGCTGAAGAGTTTTACTGAGAGGGTTTGTTCATATATCATTCACATTGATTTATATGAGATTTTATTCCTAAAACACATGGTAAAAATGCATGTCTTTAAAGGCAGTGAGTTTGTTTCTCCACTTTAACATCACTTACATACACCAATACTTAGTTTTATTTCTATCTGTATTCTGAAGAATTCTGAGGAAAATATGCAAAATACGCTTTACGTGTTTCGTTCATTACACTTTGTCTGTTTGCATCTCTAGATTTCTTTTACAATACATATCTTTAAAGAGTTTTATCTCCACTTCAGTAGCACTTACATACACCAAAACTTAGAGCTTTATTCCTCTCTTTATTCTGAAGGTTTTTACTGAAGGGTTTGTTCGTATATATCTTTCACACCAATTTATACAGCATTTTATTCTTCAAAACATGATGAAAATGCAAATCTTTAAAGGTTATGAGTATTTATCTCCACTTCAGTAGCACTTACATATACCAAAACTTAGTTATATTCCTGTCTGTATGCTGAAGATTTTTGCTGAGAGGGTTTGTTCATATATCATTCACACTGATTTATACAGCATTTTGTTCCTAAAAACATGATAAAAATGCTAATCTTTAAAGGTTGTGAGTTTTTATCTCCACTTCAGTAGCACTTACATACACCAGCATGTAGAGTGTATATTCTGAAGGTTTTTACTGAGGCATTTGTTCATAAATCATTCACACTTATTTTGTTGAACATTGTATTATTAAAAAAAAATGTTGAAAATGCAAATCTTTAAAGGTTGTGAGTTTTTATCTCCACTTCAGCAGCACTGACATGCACCAAAACTTAGAGCTTTATTCATCTCTATATTCTGAAGATTTTTACTGAGGGGTTTGTTCATATATCATTCACGTTGATTTCTATAAGATTTTATTCCTAAAAACTTGCATGTCTTTAAAGGTGGTGAGTTTGTTTCTCCACTTCAGCATCGCTTACATACACCAAAACTTAGAGTTACATTCCTGACTATATTCTGAAGAGTTTTACTAAGCAGTTTGTTCATGTATCATTCACATGGTTTTTTTAATTGCACTTACCTGTTTACATCTATAGATTTAAATTGTATATCTTCAAAGGCCATTTTCTCAAAATGAGTTTTTATCTGAACTTCAGGAGCACTTATATACACCAAACCTTAGAGCTTTATTCCAATCTATATTCTGAACTTTTTACTGAGGGGTTTGTTCATAGATCATTCACTTTGATTTATAGAACATTTTATTCCTAAAAACATGGTAAAGGTTAACTTTTTTCTGTAATTTGAAAGTATTCTTTGATTTATGAAGTGATAAAAAGAGAAATCCAAAATCCCCACAGTAAAAACTTTTAACTCTAATATGGCAGCAAAATCAAGCAAGAATTATGAGTCTGGCTTTATCCAAAGTTCAGATTAATGTTTTGGAAATGTGTGCGGAGTGTAATTAGATAATGCCTTATTTGCATATTTAAATCTAACATTTCAGAAAACTTGTAATACAAAACAAGTTTGCAATTTTTGTAATCAATCAGCTGAGAAAGTATGTTGAAATATATTTGTCAGGGATTTTTTTTACTCTACCCACCTGTAGTGTTGTTTTAAGATAAAATAAATTGACATGTGTTTGTATGTTTAAGGTGATCTGAAGAACCCAAGCTACTCCATTCCTCGTGGAACAATCACAGCTGTCATCTTTACTTTCGTCATCTACGTCCTACTGAGTTTACTGATCTCCTGCACCTGTGACCGGTAATACACACAGACACACACACACTCACACACACATTCACACACTCACACTCACACTCACACTCACACTCACACAAACGCACACACACAGAGCAAGAGATGGAATGAAATAGTGAAAGTGAAAGTTATAGTGTTGAAACCTTGGGAAGTTTCTGCCACAATGCTGACGTGGCATACAAGACCTAAACGGATCTGAAAGCTGGAGTGTGTGTGTGTGTGTGTGTGTGTGTGTGTGTGAAAGCAAGCAGAAGTGTGATTGAGGTCACATGACATTCCTGGCATTTCCAACTGAAAGAATTTAGACTGCATGCAGTTAAATTCAATTGAACACAATTCAGTTTGAATGGTCATGTTTGTAGCTTGTAGAGTATTAGTATATAGTCAGTTTTTTACTTGCATGATCGTTTTGTCGTAATTAGGGGGTATGGCCTCATGTGACGACTGTATCATGTGTGCCTCACATGATGTGCATGAGGAAAGAGTTGTGAGTGCCTGTGTTTGGGTCACACTGGAAGTTTATGGGGAGAGAAAAGTTTCTTCTGTTAAATGACAGAGAAAGATGTGAAACTGCTTTTTAATTTTAAATGATTCATTTCTGCATTTAAACCACACCTGTTTTTATTTTAGTTAATGATAATTCTTATTAATAAAAAAGTACATGTCATACATTCATACATTAATTTTTATTTCAGTTTTAAGTTTATATTGTACATTAAATTCAAAATTATTTTATTTAAAGTAACAGAAATGTCTCTGATTTAAATGTTTTCAATCCTAAAATGTACTGAAATTTGGTATTATAATAAATTTTTAATATATTTTAAATTAGTTTTTTTTTGTTTTATAATGTACTTACATATACTGTTTTATTTTTTATTTCTATAGTTGTTTACATTTTTAAGTTTTAGTTTATATTAGTACATCAAGTTAAACTTAATAAAAACGAGAAATGCTGCCATTGCAACTAGCTGAAATATAAGTTTAGTTTTTTAAAAAACAGATTTTATAAGATTGTAGATTATTATTTGATTTTTTTTTTATTTCAAATAATCTTTTTTAAATTTTATTTAACAATAATAATCCTGATTTAAGTGCAGCTTTCACTCCTAAAACTTACAAAAATTTACTATTATAATTAATTTTATATATTTTGAATTAGTCCTATTTTACTTTTATAATTTACTTGAATTTGTTTATTTGTATAAGTGTATTTCAAATGTTCATATATATACTGTTTTATGTCTATAATTGTTTACATTAAGTTTTAGTTTATATTAGTACATCAAGTTAAACTTAATGAAAATTAGAAATGCTGCTATTGCAACTAGCTGAAATGTGTAGTTTTTTTTAAATAGATTTAATTTTATTACATTATAGATGATATTTTTTAGTTCAAATAATTTCAAATAATCTTTGCTCTAATTTTAGTATTATAATTTTACTATTATAATTAATTTGATATATTTTGAATTAGTCTTATTTTATTTTTATAATTTACTTGAAATTGTTTATTTGTATTTAGCATTTTAGTAATTGTGCGTTTTTGTCATTTTCAAATATTTCAAGTGTTGAAATATTATATATATATAATATTATATATTTTCAAGTGTTCATATGTATACTGTTTGATGTCTATAATGTTTTACATTTAAGTTTTAGTTTATATTAGTACAAAAATTTGTTAAACTTAATGAAAATTAGAGATGCTGCCTTTGCAGCTAGCTAAAATATAAGTTTAGTTTTTTTTATATATATATTTTATTTCATTAGGTTATAGATGATTTTTTTTTTTTATTTCAAATAATTTTAAATAATCTTTGTTCTAATTTTCGATAACAATAGCTCAGCGCAGCTTTCACTCCTAAAAATTACTAGTATTTACTAGTATAATTAATTTGATATATTTTAAATTTGTCCTGTTTTACTTTTATAATTTACTTGAATTTGTGTATTTGTATTTAGCATTTTAGTAATTGATTAGTAATTTTTAAATTTCAAATAATCTTTGTTTTCATTTTATTTAACAATAATAACCCTGATTTAAGCGCAGCTTTCACTCCTAAAACTTACTGGATATGTCTAATCTTTGAGACTTTTAGTTAACTACTTTAAACACCAGGAAGTTTGGAAAAAGTACCTGTTTAATGTCTGTAAAGGATCAGACACTGGCCTTAAACATGATTTTTAAGTGAGACCCCTGAAGCGATTCAGTCAATCTTGTCTGTAATGATTGATTTTGAAAAGCAGAGTTTATATGTTCTGAATAAGAGAGAGAAAGAGATGTTTCAGGGTTTGATGAGAGGAATTAAATTACCTCAGCATTAGAGATTAAAAATCCTTTTTTTCTTATTATTAAAGTCATCAATCAGCTTCTCATCACTGTCGTTCAAAATGCCCAACGCTGGTCGCCGTGGAGACCCTCTGCCCATCACCATGACAACAGAGGCAGCGGGTGGTCCTACATTAAAGGTTCATTCACCTAATCAAGTGAAAATAAGAGGATTTGTGTCAGAGGAGCTGAATGCAGCGCTTTGAGTGACCAGCAGATGGCAGTACCCCATTAAAACACCTGCAGACTTGCACAAATGATGAAAATAAGAGAGCTGATGCTTTTCTGAATTATTAAGAATTGCTGGAGAAATATTGAGAAATATTCAGCCGCTTTAAAGGTCACATCTGGAGAAATCAAATTGTCCTTGATCTTTTGAAACAAAAGAGTTCATTGTATGACAAAAACATACTGTAAGTTGCAAAGTGTCCTACGCAGAGGAAGAAAAGATGCTTTTATTGAATTTAAACAGCATGAATGACTCATTCTGAACTTTTGGGACTCTGACGTTAGACGGGCATCACAACATCTTTTCTCAAAATTATGGAAAAAATCTGAATTGTTACTTCCACCAAAAAAAAAAAATAAAAATAATAATAATAATAATAATTGCAACTTTTACATCTCAATTTATTTTTTCTTAAAATTGTTATTAAAAAAGTTATTTATAAAAAAAATATAGATATTTTTCTTGAGACAAGATTGAAACTCAGTTGCAAAAAGTTGCAATTGCAATTGCAAAAAAACAAAAAAAAAAATTTATGAGATAAAAATGTGAAATTATTATTTTTTTTATTATTCTGGAATGATTTAGACATTTTTCTTTGCACTTATGAGAAGTAAAGTATGAATTGTGATATACAAAGTCAGTATTGTGAAAAAATAGAGAATTGTGAAATATAAACTTGTAATTTTGAGGAAAAAAATCGTTTTTTTATTTTTTATCTCATGGAGGAAATAAATCAGACCCTTTTTTTCCTCACAATTTTTGCAAAAAAAATCGCAATTACCTTTAATTTTTTATTTGGCAGCAGCAACAATTCTAACATTTTCTCAAAATTGTAGGCAAAAAAATGTTTTTGTTTCCACCATATTATTTATTTAAAAAATAGCTAATCTTTTTATCTCACAATTGTTTACGCAGTTTATATCTCACAGCTTTTATTTTTCTGGCAGAATTGCAAGATTGAAACTCAGAATTGTGAGATATAAACTTGCAAAACTGGAAAGTATGGTTTGTAAGATAAAAAGTTGCAATTGCAAAAAGCTAAAAAAAACAAAACATAATTTATGAGATAAAAAAAAGTAATTAATTTTGTTTATTCAAGAATGATTTAGACTTTTTTTTTTCAGATTTCAAATTTTTTTATTTTTTTTAAATTCAGAATTGTGAGTTATAAACTTCGAATTCTGAAAAGGAATGTTTGTTAGATGATAAGTTGCAATTGCAAAAAATAAAAAATAAATAAAACAATTTATGAGATAAAAATGTGAAATAATTTTTTTTATTATTCAGCAATGATTTAGACTTTTTTCTTTGCAATTATGAAAATTAAAGTATGAATTGTGATATACAAACTCAGTATTGTGAAAAAAAGTGAGAATTGTGAAATATAAACTCCCAATTTTGAGAAATGTTTTTTTTTATCTCATAGCAGAAACAAATCAGACTTTTTTTTCACAAAAAAACAAAAAACAGAATTGTGAGATATAAAAGTCGCAATCACCTTTAATTTTTATTTCGTAGCTTTAACAGTTCTGACTTTTTTTCCTCAAAATTGTAAGTTAAAAAACTTTTTTGTTTCCACCATATTATTTATTTTAAAAATAAATCTTTTCATCTCAGAATTGTTTTCGCACAATTGCAAGATTAAATCTTAGAAGTGTGCGATAACTTTTTTTATTTAGTGGCATTAACAATTCAGACTTTTTTCACAATTTGGAGATATAAACTCTCAATTTTGAGAAAAAAAGTTAGAGTTGTGAGATATGAGGAAACAATTTAGTCACAGTTGTCAGAATTGCAATTTAAATAATTAAAGTAAATTACAACTTTTTATCTCATCATTTTTATGTCACATATTGAAACTCAGAAGTGTGAGATATAAACTTGCAATTCTATAAAATACAAGTTGCAATTGTGAGGAGAAAAAGATTTGTGAGATAAAAATGTTTTATTCCATGACAGAAATGATTGTGACTCTTTTTTTCATCAATTTTGAGAAGTAAAGGATGAATTGTGAGATTTAAAAGTTGTAATTACCATTTATTTTTTATTTGCTGGCAGTAATTTTGAGAAAAGAGTCTGAATTTTGAGATATAAACTCAATTTTGAGAAGAAAAGTCAGAATTGTGAGATTAAAATTTGCAATTGCCTTTGGTGGAAATAAATTGCCATAGTTTAGTGATTAGAAACAAACCCAGGACTTATCAGTGTTACTCTTTTTACATTAACCAATCAGAACAGAGCTCATTTACATATAAAATGACATGTAGAGTGAGTCTTAAAGGTACAGTAGCAGAAACCTGTTGTATTACAGTAAGTATTCAAGTGTTTGTGGACAGCGAGGTTTAAGAGATTCGTCATGATGACGATAAATGAGTCAGCACTGAATTGTGAGATATAAACTCACAATTATGAGGAAAATATGGTCAGAATTGCGATTAAATAAAGTAAATTGCAACTTTTTATCTCATCATGTTTATATCACAGTTTGTTTTTCCTTGCAGAACTGGAAGATTTAAACTCAGAAATGTGAGATATAAACCTGCAAAGTCGTAAAAAAGTTGTTTTATTCCGTGGCAGAAATTATTTTTGACTTTTTTCATCAATTATAAGAGGTAAAGGATGAATTGTGAGATTAAAAAGTTGCAATTACTTTTTATTTTTTATTTGCTGGCAGTCATTTTGAGAAAAGAGTCTGAAATTTGAGATATAAACTCAATTCTGAGAAGCAAAGTCAGAATTGTGAGATTAAAATTTGCAGTTGCCTTAGTTTTGTGATTAGAAACAAACCCAGGACTTATCAATGTTACTCTTTTTACATTAACCAATCAGAACAGAGCTCATTTGCATATAAAATGACATGTAGAGTGAGTCTTAAAGGTACAGTAGCAGAAACCTGTTGTATTACAGTAAGTATTCAAGTGTTTGTGGACAGCGAGGTTTAAGAGATTCGTCATGATGACGATAAATGAGTCAGCACTGAATTGTGAGATATAAACTCACAATTATGAGGAAAATATGGTCAGAATTGCGATTAAATAAAGTAAATTGCAACTTTTTATCTCATCATGTTTATATCACAGTTTGTTTTTCCTTGCAGAACTGGAAGATTTAAACTCAGAAAAGTGAGACATAAATCTGCAAAGTCGTAAAAAAGTTTTTTTATTCCGTGGCAGAAATTATTTTTGACTTTTTTCATCAATTATAAGAGGTAAAGGATGAATTGTGAGATTAAAAATTTGCAATTACCTTTTATTTTTTATTTGCTGGCAGTAATTTTGAGAAAAGAGTCTGAATTTTTAGATGCAAAGTCAGAATTGTGAGATTAAAATGTGCAATTGCCTTTGGTGGAAATAAATTGGTATAGTTTTGTGATTAGAAACAAACCCGCAACTTAAAAATGTTACTTTGCTTACATCAGCCAATCAGAACAAAGCTCATTTACATATAAAATGACATGTAGAGTGAGTCTTAAAGGTACAGTAGCAGAAATCTGTTGTTTTACAGTAAGTATTCAGTAAGTGTTTGTGGACAGCGAGGGTTAAGAGATTCGTAATGGTGATGATAAATGAGTCAGCACTGATTGGAAACCAGTTGCTGAAGGCAAACAGTGTGTGTGACAGAAATGGAAACCCATAGTGAAAGGAAGCGTGTGTTTCTCCAGGGCTGTCAGTCAGTTCCAGTGTGTGTTCATTTGTTCAATCAGTGTTTAATTGTATTAGTTTAAATCTGTCATTTGTCTTTTGTGGCAGCGCTGTGAGAGTGAAACCCCTGAGCGTCTGTCCGTCTGTCTGTTTCATCTGTGTATCTCACTACTGCAGATGATGAACTTTCACCTCTCCTTCTCTCTCATTTTCATTGTTTTGATTAGTCTTGATGCCATTTGTACTTCAGTAACATGAACTAGCATTCAAAAGTAACACAAGCTCAGCAAAGCTACTTTTATTTGATCAGAAATACAGTAAAAACTGTAAATAAATATTTTTACAATTCAAAATAGCTGTTTTCTATGTGAATCTCAGTTAAAATGTCATTTATTTCTGCGATGAAAGCTGAATTTTCAGCATCATTACTCCAGTCTTCAGTGTCACATGATCCTTTTTAAATATAGGATTTAAAAAGCCTAAAAAGGTTTTTCCTAAATATCCTAAATAAATATATAAAAATATAATTATATATTAAATATATATTTTATATAATAAATATATAAAATATAATTTAAAAATAACATGTTTTTTATTTTATTTTATTTTTAGTACTTTAATTTCACATAACAATTTAAAAAAAAAATTAGTTTCAGTTTTTATTTTAGTTATTTTAGTATATGATTGTTGTAAATGTTGCTTTGTAAACAATCTGAAATAAAATATATATTTTATATATTAAATATATAATAATATATACATATTTTATATATATTTTTTGTTAACTTTTATTATATTTCAAGTGTTTTTATGGCTTTAGTATGAAAATTAATTAAAAATATTAAATTAAACTGAAATAAGAATAAAATAATTTAGATGAAACTTTATTAAAACAAATACATTTATTGAAATAAATGTTTACTTAATCAATAAATAAATAAATAAAAAATCTTTAAACTTTAAAACAAAACAGTTTTTTTTTTTTTTTTTTTTTTTTTTTTTTTTTGCTGTTTTTAAATTATTTATATTAAATTTAATTAAATTGAAATTTATTTTGTATTTCAGTTTTAATTTTAGTTTAAAGTTTTTTTTAGTGTTAGTTATTTTTGTAAAAAGTTAAACTAAATGAAATGAGAAATTTCTAAATGAGAAATGTTGCTTTGGAAAATAGCTGAAATAAGATGTAAAGTTAATTTTTAAAATATGTATATTTATTAGGGCTGTCAAACGATTAATCGCGATTAATCGCATCCAAAATAAAAGTTTATGTTTACATACTATATGTGTGTTTACTTTGTATATTCATTGTGTATATATAAAAACACACACATACATGTATGTAATTAAAAACAAATTTATATGTATATACATTTACACCTGTATACAATTTAGATTATAAATAAATATAAATATTTTATATATAAATCTAAAATATTTTTCCTGAATATATATATGAATATGCTTGTATTTATATATACATAATACATATACACAGTACACAGACATATAGTGTGTAAACATAAACATAAACCTTTATTTTGGATGCGATTAATCATGATTAATCGTTTGACAGCCCTAATATTTATATATATTTGTATTTTTTATAGTTTATTGCATGTGTTATGGTTAAGACATGATGTTATAATTAAACAATATTTGAATTAGTTTTTTTAACATTTGTCTATTGATTTTATTATTATTATTATTATTATTATTATTATTATTTATTTATTTATTTATTTTCAGTTTTAGTTATTTTTGTAAAAAGTTAAACTAAATAAGAAATGCTGCTTTGGAAAATAGCTGAAATAAAATGTAATGTTAATTTTTGTAAATATATATTTATATATAAATATACATTTTAAAATTTATATTTGTAGGTTTATATAGTTTATTGCATGTGTTATGGTTAAGACGTGATGTTATAATTAAACAATAATTAATTCATTTTTTTTTATTGTCTATATTGATTTTATAATTATTATTATTATTATTAAATTGTTTTTTTCCAGTTAGTTATTTTTGTGAAAAGTTAAACGAAATGAAAAATTAGAAATGTTGCTTTGGAAAATAGCTGAAATAAGATGTAAAGTTAATTTTTAAAATGTATATTTATATATATAAATATATATTTTCAAGTAAATATTTGTAGTTTATATATATATATATATAATTAAACAATAATTTAATTAATTTTTTTATTTGTCTATATTGATTTTATTATTATTATTATTATTATTATTATTATTTATTTATTTATTTATTTATTTATTTATTTATAAAAAAAATTCAGGGTTTTTTGTTATTTTTGTAAAAAGTTTAAAACTAACTAAATGAAAAATGAGAAATGTTATGTTTTGGTCTGTTTTTGGGCCATTTTTGCTGTTTTTAATGCGCCTATATTGTTTTAATGAATTTTTATTTCAGTTTTATTTTGAGTTATTTTAGTACATGATGTTAAACTAAATGAAAATGAGAAATGTTGCTTTTGAGGAGGAATGGCGTTATAGAGACGGAGGCGTGATAGAGATGGAGGGACATGAACGGGTCTTGTTAGCTATCGATCGTTTTTAATGATCCAGCTCTCTCTCGTCTCAGAGGAGCATTTAACTCAAGAGTCTGGCCTGTCGTTCAGACGCTCGCTGGAGGTCACAGCTCCTTTATTCTGGTGGTTCAGAGCAGCAGATGACCCCATGTTATTGATGGACACCCCATCATTGAATATGGAATCGCAAATGCCATGTAAAACAAGTCTGCTGTAGTGCACTTGAGTATGCAGTGTGTACTTACACCATTAACCAATCACGTTACGGCTGTATTCTATTTTTACATTATATAATTGAAAAATGTAATTAATTTTTTGTTTTATTTAGTTTGTTTATATATATATATATATATATATATATATATATATATATATATATATATATATATATATGTATATATATACTTTTTTTATTTCTCATTAATTTAAATATATTTGTTTAAAAATATTTATTTACTGCTTTTATTTTCTTTTAGTTTTATTTATTTTTAAAATATATTAATATATAATATATGGCTTTTATATTTTCTGTTACAGTTATTTTATTTTATTGGTTGTTTTTATTGGCTTTTTATTTAATTTTAATTTTATTGGCTGTTTTATTGGCTTTTATTTGCTGTTTTTATTTTATGTTATTTTATTTTACTGACTGTTTTTATCTGCTTTTTTATTTTATTGGCTGTTTTTATTTCCTTTTTATTTAATTTTAATTTTATTGGCTGTTTTATTTTATTTTTATGTCATTTCATTTTATTGGCTGTTTTTTATTTTATTTTATTGGCAGTTTTTATTTTATTTTATTGGCTTTTTATTTGATTAGATTTTTAAAAAATTTTATTGGCTGTTTTTATTTTAGTTTAATTTAATTTTATTTTATTGGCTGTTTTTATTGGCTTTTTATTTAATTTTAATTTTACTGGCTGTTTTATTGGCTTTTATTTGCTGTTTTTATTATATGTTTTATTTTACTGGCTGTTTTTATCAGCTTTTTTATTTTATTGGCTGTTTTTAATTTCCTTTTTATTAAATCTTAATTTTATTGGCTTATAATTATATTTTTTATTATTTTTTATTTTATGTTATGTTATTTTATTTTATTTTATTTTATTTTATTTTATTTTATTTTATTTTATTGGCTGTTTTTTATTTTATTTTAATTTTAATGTTATTTAATTTTATTGGCTGTTTTTTATTTTATTTTATTGGCTGTTTTCTATTTTATTTTATTGGCAGTTTTTATTTTATTGGCTTATTTTATTTTATTTTTTTTTAATTTTATTGACTTTTTATTTTATTTTTATTTTATTTTATTGGCTTTTATTTTATTTTATTTTATTTTATTGGCTGTTTTTATCGGCATTTTATTTTATTGGCTGTTTTTATTTATTTTTTTAATTTTATTGACTGTTTTATTGGCTTGTTTTGTTTTATTAGCAGTTTTAATTAATTAATTAATTTATTTATGTATTATTGTTTCTTTAATTTCATATTATTTATTTTTGGAATTCTATTTTTATGGGTGATATAAACACCCATAAAAATAGTTTAACATATACTTTTTTTTTTGCCGGTCTGCAAACATACAGTCTCTAGTAACTGATCCTGCATGTATTGAGCATATAAAAAAAATGATGGATGGATGTCTCTTGACTCACCTGCTGCTGTAAACTAGTCGTCCAGTAATGACTCTAATGGTTGGTTTTGGTAAACGAAGCTCTGCTGAAGCGCTTGTCTCTTATTTAGTGTCTTTTCCAGCCATCAGAAGTCATTTGGTTCTCGCCGCACAGCCCAATAATCTCCAGCGCGAGCCGATCGATTGCGAGGATGTATGGCTTTTATATTTTCTGTTACAGTTATTTTATTTTATTTTATTTTATTTTATTGGCTGATTTATTGGCTTTTATTTTATTTTATTTTTTTTATTGGCTGTTTTATTGTCTTTTTATTTAATTTTATTGGCTGTTTTTATCTGCTTTTTTATTTTAATGGCTGTTTTTATTTCCTTTTTATTTAATTTTAATTTTATTGGCTATTTTATTTTATTTTATTTTATTGGCTGTTTTTATTTCCTTTTTATTTAATTTTATCGGCTGTTTTATTTTGTTTTATTTTGTGTTGTTTAATTTTATTGGCTGTTTATTTCATTGGCAGTTTTATTTTATTTTATTGGCTTTTTATTTTATTTATTTTTTTTTATTTTATTGGCTGTTTTTATTTCATTTTATTGGCTTTTCATTTTATTGGCTGTTTTTTATTGGCTGTTTTATCTGCTTTTTATTTTATTTTATTTTATTTTATTTTACTTTATTTTATGTTATTTTATTGGCTGTTTTTTATTTATTTATTTTTTGTTTTGTTTTGTTTTATTTTATTAGCTGTATTATTAATTAATTAATTAATTAATTAATTTTTATTTAATTTTATATTATTTATTTTTTGAATTCTATTTTTATGGGTAATATAAACACCCATAAAAATAGTTTAACACATCCTTTTTTTGCTGGTCTGTAAACATACAGTCTTACAGCATATTAAAGCATGTGAGTTTATAATGTGATGTATGGATGTCTCTTGACTCACCTGCTGCTGTAAACTAGTCGTCCAGTAATGACTCTAATGGTTGGTTTTGGTAAACGAAGCTCTGCTGAAGCGCTTGTCTCTTATTTAGTGTCTTTTCCAGCCATCAGAGGTCATTTGGTTCTCGCCGCACAGCCCAATAATCTCCAGCGCGAGCCGATCGATAGCGAGGATGTATGGCTTTTATATTTTCTGTTACAGTTATTTTATTTTATTTTATTTTATTGGCTGATTTATTGGCTTTTTATTTTATTTTTTTATTTTTTTTTGTCTGTTTTTATTGGCTTTTTATTTATTTATTTTATTGGCTGTTTTTATCTGCTTTTTTATTTTAATGGCTGTTTTTATTTCCTTTTTATTTCATTTTAATTTTATTGGCTGTTTTTTATTTTATTTCATAAGCAGTTTTATTTTATTTTATTGGCTTTTTATTTTATTTTTTACATTTTATTGGCTGTTTTTATTTTATTTTATGTTTATTTTATTTTACTGGCTGTTTTTATTTCCTTTTTATTTCATTTTTATTTGGCTGTTATTTTATTTTATTTTATGTCATTTTATTTCATTGGCAGTTTTATTTTATTTTATTGGCTTTTTATTTTATTATTATTTTTTTTATTTTATTGGCTGTTTTTATTTTATTTTGTATTTTTTTATTTTTATTTTACTGGCTGTTTTTATTGGCTTTTTTATTTTATTGGCTGTTTTTATTTCCTTTTTATTTTATTTTATTTTATTTTATTTTATTTTACTTTATTTTATTGGCTGTTTTTTATATAATTGTATTTTTTTATTTTTTTTATTGACTGTTTTATTGGCTTTTTTGTTTTGTTTTGTTATATTTTATTAGCTGTATTAATTAATTAATTTTTATTTAATTTTTATTTAATTTTATATTATTTATTTTTTGAATTCTATTTTTATGGGTAATATAAACACCCATAAAAATAGTTTACCACATCCTTTTTTTGCTGGTCTGTAAACATACAGTCTTACAGCATATTAAAGCATGTGAGTTTATAATGTGATGTATGGATGTCTCTTGACTCACCTGCTGCTGTAAACTAGTCGTCCAGTAATGACTCTAATGGTTGGTTTTGGTAAACGAAGCTCTGCTGAAGCGCTTGTCTCTTATTTAGTGTCTTTTCCAGCCATCAGAAGTCATTTGGTTCTCGCCGCACAGCCCAATAATCTCCAGCGCGAGCCGATCGATAGCGAGGATGTATGGCTTTTATATTTTCTGTTACAGTTATTTTATTTTATTTTATTTTATTGGCTGATTTATTGGCTTTTTATTTTATTTTTTTATTTTTTTTTGTCTGTTTTTATTGGCTTTTTATTTATTTATTTTATTGGCTGTTTTATTGGCTTTTTATTTAATTTTAATTTTATTGGCTGTTTTATTTTATTTTTATGTCATTTCATTTTATTGGCTGTTTTTTTTATTTTATTTTATTGGCTTTTTATTTGATTCGATTTTTTTTTTTAAATTTTATTGGCTGTTTTTATTTTATTTTTATTTTATTTTATTTTATTGGCTGTTTTTTATTGGCTTTTTATTTAATTTTAATTTTACTGGCTGTTTTATTGGCTTATTTGCTGTTTTTATTTTATGTTATTTTATTTTACTGGCTGTTTTTATTGGCTTTTTTATTTTATTGGCTGTTTTTTATTTGCTTTTTATTAAATTTTAATTTTATTGGCTGTTTTTTATTTTATTTTATTGGCAGTTTTTATTTTATTTTATTGGCCTTTTATTTTATCTTATTTTAAAATTTTGTTAGCTGTTTTTATTTTATTTTATTTTATTTTATGTTATTTTATTTTATTGGCTGTTTTTTTATTGGCTGTTTTTTTTTATTGGCTGTTTTTATCTGCTTTTTATTTTTATTTCTTATTTTATTTTATTTTATTTTATTTTATGTTATTTAATTTTATTGGCTGTTTTTTATTGGCTGTTTTTATCTGCTTTTTATTTTTATGTTATGTTATGTTTTTTTATTGGCTGTTTTTTATTTTATTTTTATTTTAATGTTATTTAATTTTATTGGCTGTTTTTTTATTTTATTTCATTGGCAGTTTTATTTTATTTTATTGGCTTTTTATTTTATTCTATTTTTTTATTTTATTGGCTGTTTTTATTTTATTTTATTTTGTGTTATTTAATTTTATTGGCTGTTTATTTCATTGGCAGTTTTATTTTATTTTATTGGCTTTTTATTTTTTTTATTTTATTGGCTGTTTTTATTTCATTTTATTGGCTTTTTATTTTATTGGCTGTTTTTTATTGGCTGTTTTATCTGCTTTTTATTTTATTTTATTTTACTTTATTTTATGTTATTTTATTGGCTGTTTTTTATTTATTTATTTATTTATTTATTTATTTATTTTTTTTTTTTATTAGCTGTATTATTAATTAATTAATTAATTAATTAATTTATTTATTATTTTTTATTCAATTTTATATTCTTTTTTATATTCTATTTTTATGGGTAATATAAACACCCATAAAAATAGTTTACCACATCCTTTTTTTGCTGGTCTGTAAACATACAGTCTTACAGCATATTAAAGCATGTGAGTTTATAATGTGATGTATGGATGTCTCTTGACTCACCTGCTGCTGTAAACTAGTCGTCCAGTAATGACTCTAATGGTTGGTTTTGGTAAACGAAGCTCTGCTGAAGCGCTTGTCTCTTATTTAGTGTCTTTTCCAGCCATCAGAAGTCATTTGGTTCTCGCCGCACAGCCCAATAATCTCCAGCGCGAGCCGATCGATAGCGAGGATGAAAATGACACGTCTGTCTCTCTGTCTAATAGTTTTGTTTGTTTGCAGCTGTCAGTTTTCACATTCACTCGGTTCCTGTCAGCAGAATTAATACCTAATAAAAGATACGGAGCGCACGGATGGACGGACGATTGACGTTTTCTATTTCGTACGGACTTGTTAACTGGCTTTAGTCTTTAGTCTGTATGTGTGAGAGACAGACAGAGATGGAGTAATTGCGTGTTCAGATGTGTGCAGTCGCTCTGTATAATACTTAATAGAGCTGCGATGATGCTATTAAAGCCGCTGGAGCTGAACAAACGCGTGAGAAGAGTTTCAACCGCACACACCGAGACAAAACAGAAACCTGTTTATCATTCCTGTTCTGATTTTTATTTGATTTGTTTTCATTTTGATCATTTTCTCTCCCTCGTGTTACTCAAAGCTGGACAGTAGCACACAAAAGATGATGTTTTTGAACATTTGTCAGTGCAATTAAGCTCAATGGGGTCCCATATCATCTTTTGTGTTTCACAGAAGAACGAATGTCAAACCGGTTTAAAATGACATGAGCTTGAGTAAATGAGCTTTATTTTTGGATAAACTGTTCCTTTAAGCTGTATGACAGCATTTGTTTGATTGCAGTTCATTTAAAAAAAATTCATAATTTTTTTCAGGACACACTTTGATGTTAACATTAAAAAGCCTGGCCAGAAAATGTGATACATTTTTAAAATATTAAAGTTGAAAGATTTCTGAAGTATTTTATTTTATTTTATTTTATATAAAATGTTAAAGTTGAAAGATTTTTGAAGTATCTTATTTTATTTTATTCAAAATTTTTCACATTTTAGTTTATGTATTTATTCAGTAAACATTTAGTTCAATAAATATATTTATTAATTATTTCATTTATTGATATATTTATTGTTGAAATATTTATGTGCATTTTATGTTAGTTTTAGTCATTTATTTAAATTACAAAATTTTGTCTAATATTTATATTTTAATTCACATACTAAAAGCATTTTTTAATTATTTAAATTTTACTTAAAATAACACAGAACCACAGTGTTATTTTAGTATTATTGAGAGACTTATAATTTGTATTGATATTTTGAATTAATTTTTATATTTTTTGTTTTAGTCATTTTGTTGGCTTTGTATATGTATTTGTTTTTTAATTTTGTTGATTTTCATACATTTTTTATTTCAGTTGTTGACAACCTGCTAAAATAAAATAAGTTTAAGTTAATAATTTGTGGCATGATATGGATTGCAAAAAAAAATTGTTTGTCAGGACACACTTTAACTTTAACTTTAGAAAGCCTGGCCAGAAAATTTGATAACGTTTTACAATATTAAAGTTTAAAGATTTATTTTTTATTTTTTATTTTATTTTATTTTATTTTATTTTATTTTATTTTATTTATTTTTTTCCTTACATTTTTTACATTTTAGTTTAAATATTTAATTATTCAATAAACGTTTATGTCAATAAATGTATTTATTTTTGACTTCTTTTATTTATTTATTTACCTTTTTGTTGTAGTTTTAGTCATTTATTTAACTTAAGTTAAAATTTTTCAGCAAATATCTATTTTTGTCATTTTTATTTCAGTTTCAGTTTTAGTTATTCTAGTACATGAAGTTAAACTATCTATCTATCTATCTATCTATATATATATATATATATATATAAAAATAGTTTGTCAGGACACACTTTAAAATACATTTTTATTTTATTCACATTTTCAATTTAAGTATTTATGTATTCCATAAACATCTATTTCAATAAATGTTATTTTAGTATTGTTGAGATGCTATTATAGCTGTATATTTTGAATTATATTTTCAGTTTTAGTAATTTTAGTACTTTTTTATTTATTTTTTTATTTTTTTGTGGCATGATGTTGATTGCAACTATATAAAAAAAAAATTGTCAGGACACACTTTAATGTTAACATGAGAAAACCTTTTTTTGAATAAATAAAAAAAAATATATTTATTCAAAAAACACTTATTTCAATAAATGTATTTATTTTTGTTTAATAATGAGTTTCATCTGTTTATTATTTTTTATTGTAGTTACTGAAAATGTTTTTAGTACTTATTTCAGTTAGCTGTGATTTCTAATTTTAGTAAATTTGGTATTTTTTTATTTTCTGTATTTTTATTTTTTTTGTGGCATGGTGTGGATTTTTTTATTTTATTCAACAAACACATTTCAATAAATGTCTTTATTTTTGTTTAATAATGAGTTTCATCTATTTATATTTTGTTTTATTTTAGTTACTGAAAATGTTTGTAGTAGTTTTGTTCTTAGAAATGTTAGTACTTATTTCAGTTGTGATTTCTAATTTTCATCACAGTTTATAAAAAGTTTTCTAATATTGAGTTTTGTTTTGGATTTAGTTCAATAAGTGAAAATGTTCTTGGTGGCTTTTAACAGTATCAATAATGAAAGATCATTTCTAATATGTTTTAGCATGGATTAAAATACAAATATTTATTTTATATTAATAGATTTTTAACATTTCAGTGCATTTGTTATTGTTATTTTTTTGTAATTTTAGTACTTCATCTTAAGTTTTCAAAATGTTCATCTAATATTTATATCTAATATTTAAAGTTGAAAGATTTTATTATTTTATTTTATTTTATTTTATTTCACATTTTAGTGTAAGTATATATTTATTCAGTAAACATTTAGTTCAATAAATGTATTTATTAATTATTTAATTTATTGATATATTTATTGTTGAAATATTTTTGTGCATTTAATGTTAGTTTTAGTCATTTATTTAAATTAAAATTTTTTGTCTAATATTTATATTTTAATTCACATACTAAAAGCATTTTTTAAATTATTTTAATTTTACTTAAAATAACACATCACCACAGTGTTATTTTAGTATTATTGAGAGACTTATAATTTTTTTTAATATTTTGAATTCATTTTATTTTATTTTATTTTATTTTATTTATTTTTTTCCTTACATTTTTTACATTTTAGTTTAAATATTTAATTATTCAATAAACGTTTATGTCAATAAATGTATTTATTTTTGACTTCTTTTATTTATTTATTTACCTTTTTGTTGTAGTTTTAGTCATTTATTTAACTTAAGTTAAAATTTTTCAGCAAATATCTATTTTTGTCATTTTTATTTCAGTTTCAGTTTTAGTTTTTCTAGTACATGAAGTTAAACTGTATGTGTATATATATATATATATATATATATATATATATATAAATATATAAATAAAAATAGTTTGTCAGGACACACTTTAAAATACATTTTTATTTTATTCACATTTTCAATTTAAGTATTTATGTATTCCGTAAACATCTATTTCAATAAATGTTATTTTAGTATTGTTGAAATGTTCATCTAATATTTATATTTTAATTCAAATACCAAAGCATTTTTTTTAAATAATATTTTTAATTAATTTTTACTTTTATTTATTTATATTTATTTTATTTATTTATTTTTTTTAAATATTATTTATTTTATTTTATTTTTTTTTTTTATTTCAGTTTTAGTTATTTCGGTACATAAAGGTAAAATAAATATAAAAATGTAACGTGTAACAAAAATGTTATAGTTTTCTATAGTTTTAGTAGTTCTTTTAGCAGATAAATAGATAGTCATTAATTTTTTTTTTTTGCTGAAGTTAAATAATAGTAATGTTTGAGTCCAGTATGAGTGTTTGTTTGTGAGTCTCTCAGTTGAATCTGAATGTGAAATGCCACTGTTTTGTCTGTTTTCTCTTCAGGATCCTTCTTCAGCAGGATTACGGTTTCCTCACAGACATCAACGTGTGGCATCCGTTCGTGACGATCGGCGTTTATTCGTCCACGTTGTCCGCTGCCATGAGTAACTTGATCGGAGCGTCCCGAATCCTCTATGCTTTGGCCCGCGACGACCTCTTCGGTGAGTGAAGGAAGACGCTCATAAACACTCATAAACACTCGTAAACGTCTCGTCTGTCAGTCATCTCAACACACACCATTATATCACATGGAAACTGCTGTGCTCTCGTTAATCATAACCTCATTGAATTGGCCTCACCACATAATGAGCCTCATCTGCATAAACATTTGTTTACCTCTGATGTTTGTAAACAGCCCAGTGAGAAATGGAGAAACTGCCTGTTTTTACATAGAAATCTAATGAAAAAATGTACTATAATAAATTGCATATGTATATGTAAATAATAAAATATACTAAATTATATGTAAATTATATAATATAAATTATTGGGGGGAAAAACATTAGAGATTTTGTTGTATTCACAAACTCATAACTACTGTTATGCCACAGGAAGAAATGATTATTTTATATATACAAATTAAAATTTAAAATTAAAATAAGAAAATAATAATAAAAAAAATACATATATATATATATATATATATATATATACATTAAAATGGTTAAAATAGGCAAAATTATATGTAAATTATAAAATATAAATTATAAAAACAAAACGATTGGGATTTTGTCTTTATTCATGACATTTCAATACATTTAACCTCCAAACTCTTATTACAGTTATGCCACAAAAAAAAAAAAAAAAAAAAAAAAAAAAAAAAAAAAAAAAAATATATATATATATATATATATATATATAATAAATATTCATTTAATTAATATTAAAATAGACTGAATTAAAATGTCAATTATTGTAGAAAAAATATTTGTGAATTTTGTATTTTATTCATGACATTTCAACACATTTAACCTACAAACGCTAATTACTGTTATGCAAATAAATAAAATATAGATTCTGCTTATTATATTATTATTATTATTAAAATAATAAATAATAATTCAATTAATAAAATGATTAAAATATTCTAAATTAAATATGTAATTATTGGGATTTTGTGGGGGGGGGGTTGTATTAAAATAAGAATTAAAATATACTAAAGTATATGTAAACATAAAATATAAATTATTGGGGAAAAGCATTTGGGATTTTGTATTTCATGGCATTTCAAAACATCCAAACTCTTATGCAAAAAAAAAAAAAAAAAAAAAAAAAGAATCTCCTTATTATTATAATAATAATAATACAAAATTATATTATAATTGAAAATAAATATATTTCTAAAAAAATGTAAACAATTATATTTTATTGGATTGTATGCTTAATTTGTATGATTATTAGTATTATTAAAATAATAAATAATAATTAAATTAATAAATTCTTAAAGTACGTAAAATATAAAATATACATTTTTGGAGAAAAAAGCATTATGGATTTTGTATTTTATTCATGACATTTTAACACATTTAATCTACAAACTCTTATTACCGTTATGCAAAAAATAAATAAACACCAACTCTGATTTTGTTTTTTATTATTATTATTAAATTATAAATAAATACTTTTTAAAACAATGAAATAATATAATACAGCTAATATAATATAAAATAATAAATAAATAAATTAAATTATTAAATGAATTAATTATTAAAAGGTTAAACATATATGTAATAAATTTAATGTCAATATTTGTTTTATTCCCTACAAATTATGCAGATTTTGTTAATAATAATGTTTTAAAAATCCATTTTATATTTGTCAAGAAAACAAATTCCCAGTGCAAATAAATAAATAATTATTTTAAATATCAATTTAATATAATGACATTCACATTATGTGTTTTTTTTTTTGTTTTGTTTTTTTTTTGTCTGAAAGCATGTGGTTTAGTACTTTTGTGTGTGTGTGTGTGTGTGTGTGTGTGTGTTTCTTTTCTGATGGATGAATGTTCTCCGGATGAATATGTGGATGTGCGAGTGATTGATTCTTCACCTTCAGCTGTTGATCTGCTGATAGCTGTTGTTTGATGTGATGTGGAAATATGAGTTGAGATCATATGGGATGAGTCTCGTGTCTCTCTGTCTCTCAGGACGCTTTCTGTCTCCAGCCAAACACACATCTGCCAACGGGAACCCCTGGGTGTCTGTCCTGATCTCCTGGTTCCTCGTGCAGGTGACGCTTCAAATGAGTTTATGAATAACAGAGTGATTGTCAATCAGCTCACGTCTATGAATATGAATATGATGACTTTTTTTTTTTGTCTTTGTGTGCTCAGTTTTTGTTATAAATGCATGTAAATAGTTATCGATGCAATGAAGCTAATTCGAATACACATTTTGCCAAGCTTCGTATAATCACTTATACTTTATAGGCCTGTAAAACATTCGGTGTTCTAATTGGCAAACTAATGACACTTCGTTTTGATGCACCGCCATATTTTATAAGTTATTAGGGTCCGAGCACCTATTGTATCCATTAGATTTCTTATTAGGGGTCAAGCATTGGCCGTTGACGTTTTTCTTCTTCCGTTTCTTTCCACCATTGAGTCTAAGGCGGCCCATAGAACCGTTTGCGGGAAAGTTGTTAAATTTGGCACATTGATAGAGGACGGGCTAAAATGTCTCCATAGCAAATTTGGAGTCTCTATCTCGAACTCTCTAGCGCCAGCACTTGTCCAAAGTTTCTCTCAAGCTTATGCTTTTGAACCTACTTTTTCGTACTCCTCCTAGACGATTTGTCTGATTTTAGCCAAAATTGGCTCAGATCATCTTCAGACCATGCTGGCAAAAAGTTCTCCCAAAACAGCTTACTATGTTCAGCTATTAAAATAGTTTCGTTTTGTATTTAATTGCAAAGTGATTATATTTTGTTTCTTTTTTTATTAAGTTAATTTAGAAAAACGTTCAGAGCATTTTTTTGTTCGTTAAATGTACGTTTTGGCTTTTTAAAGTAACGAACAGTAGCCAGCGGAAAACTTCTCTTACCTCATATAAAATCTGTAGGCCTAGATATAAAACGGTTCAAGTATAAAACAATATTAGTTTAAACGTTAAACTTGGATAGATGTGCGCTATTAGGCTCATACTCAATTGTTTGTGCAGAAAGTGGAAGCTGAAGCGCACTTTACAGGACATGGAGGCGCCAGCGTGAACACTTACATTTTTTTTAGTGGAAACAATTTAAAATTATATGTAATTTTTGCTCACAAAGATAAGAGTAATACATCATTCGGAACTAATGATCTACTGTTATTTGTGTGCACTCACAATATCACCAAAAACATTACAAACACAAAAAGCATTGCTTAACGAAATAAAACTAATTGAAAAACTCTTCAATTATGTAATCCACAAAAATTCATGTCTTTCTAAAGGCGCGTCCAAAGAGGAAATTGTGAGTCAGGATCTTTGCGACACTGACTCAGAATACATTAGTATCAGTTAGGCTAATAACTTAATCTTCTCCTTATTTCCCCGACACATTCATTGTAATTACTTTTGCCGGTGCTTTGTGTCAAGTTTCAGCCTATTGAGTGCACTTGAACGCGGATTTATTCCAGCTGCGCTGAACGCACCAAAGTGAAAGCAAAAGTGAGGTATCATGTTTTTTTTCGTCTCCATAACTGATGGATGCTAACTTATGTATAAAATTTAAAAATAAGAAGAAGCCTAAAACAGGCCCGGTGAAAAAGATAAAATGCAGTGCTTTTCACAGCAAAGTATTTCTGTAAAAGCGGTTGTCACTAACATTAGCTGTACAACCGAATACAATTGTACAACTACTGCAGTATATATGTGACCAGAATGCAATTTGTCCCCAAACACAATCCTTTGAAACAATTTATTGAACAAAGTGCATAAAAATGTATGCCAAAGCCATAAAACGGACAATTAATCGCCATTAATCTTGAATATTTTAATCGTCAGCCAAATTTTATAATCGTGACAGCCCTATTTGCAAAATGCTATATTTTACAAACGCATTGACGTATTGTTACAATACAGCAAACCTTTGCAGAGATAAAAAAAAGTAGGTTTTACAAACAATTAAAAATAGAAAAAAATATACATTTTGGTGTTCTTTCAATTCGGCATGAGCCAAGGGTTCAGAGGACAAAAGAATTTGTGTCTGTGTCTTACAGTTCAAAAGTTATTAGTAGGGATGCACCGAAATGAAAATTCTTGGCCGAAGCCGAAAACCGAAAAAGAGGAAACCAAGGCCGAAAACCGAAACACCGAAAGAAATTATGCCAATTATTAGTAACATTACATTTATGGCCATGACTGTGTACTAACTTTACTAAAATCAAGGCATTGCAATTGCATAAATTAATATTAAAGTTTCAAAGAATAAATCAATTACAAATTATGCAAATATTTATTTAGCACATTGCAACAATGCACAGTATAAAATAAAATTCAAACTAAAATGTTTAACTTGACCCCACTCATGTGTACATTAAATAATAATGTACTGGCCGACTTTAATTATCCATGTACTAAATTCCTTATTCGTTTTGTACACGTAGTCTTGTTTATGGGCATGTGACTTGCGTGTACAGAGCGCTGACATTCGCTGTTTATTTTCGGTTTCTCTGCTATCCGCTATCTTCAGTGAGTAGTAGGCAAAATGTGCGTGCATGAATGTAAATCAATTTATGTTTTGTCTTTACCCGTCATATTGCGATAATGTTACCGCTGCATGTCTGATTGTTGTCATTAGTCTATACTGTAGTTCAGTTCATATAGAATGTGGAGAAGCGATGCGCGTGAATAAGGAGCTAAGCACCGCGGAAGCGTCGCGTTTTTAAGGTGGAACGGATAGCGTCAATAAGAAGCTGGATTCAGCCTTCTCGCATACGTTTAGCGCCATTTCATCTCATCATATGTGAATGTTTATGTTTACTATATGGACGGATTCTGATCGTATTTGTTTGTTTCAGCCTAAACCACCTCGGTGGTCCTAATGACTGTGCAGTGCTGGATAATATAATGCTCATATTTCCTTAACGTTAGCTTTAAAAAGCAGCTACAGAAAACGAGCAAAGAACATTTGTCAGAGAACATCACTGGCTTTGTCTAGCGCGAGTTTATACACTTTTAAAAACCACTCGCGTTATAATCAGTAAAGCTATCTGCACTATATGATGAATAAATCTCTTACCCCTTATTTTCATTGTGCACGTTACGGCTCCGACGCCCCGCGGCAAGTTTCTGAAGCATCCTAGAAGCGGTTCTCTGCGCTGCTTTGCTAAACATAAGCGCCTAGTTTATTTTTGACGGATAATAATAATAATCGTCTTGCTATTGTCATAGGCATCAGCAACAGACGATATCTCTGACTATCGTCGATACACGATAACATCCTGTTTCGGCCGTATTGTTTCGGTGAGAAAAGTCTTTCGGCCGAAAACCGAAAATGCACTTTTAAGCCATTTTCGGCCGAAAATTTTCGGTGGCCGAATATTCGGTGCATCCCTAGTTATTAGCATAAACATGAGTGAAACTTTGGACAAGTGGTGGCGCTAAAGACTCCAGACTTGCTATGGTTAATGTTGAGACTGTCCTCTATCAGTGTGCCAAATTTTACAACTTTCCAGCAAACGGATATATGGGCTGCCATAGACTCAAGAGTGCAAGAAATGGAAGAATAAAAATATTTTCATTTCAAAAATTCATCTTTGAATGGCACAGATGAGCTCAAATGTGGCATCATGGAACATTTACAGAATCTTTGACATGACTCAGAGGTGGAATTAATGCATTTCATAATAACTGTGTTATGAGAAAATTTTTAAATATAGAAATTTAAATAATTTAAATACTTTAAAAAATGAAACTGAAATCGCCAGTAGGTGGCAGAAAGTCAAAGTCTGTGTGACTGAATAATTCATTAAATGAATTTGTTCACGAGCGCAGATTCATTCATAGACCCTAAGACTATAGATGCGCAGCGGCTCAACTGTGGCTTTGTTTGGAGCTACTTTTGTTGACGAAATGGAGCACAATCAGACAACAGTGTTCTTAAATTGTAAGTCACTCAATATTAACTTTTGTATAAAATGAAATATGTATAAAAAGGTTGTATATTTTGCAAACTCTCTTTAAAGTTATTAAAAAGCTGTCTAAAAAGTCAACACAATCTCACACACTTGCATTTTAATTAATAACGCTTAATTTCTTAGGGTCGACAGCTTATAAAAACATAGTTCTGTGTTTTTTAGCTTGCTCGCTGTACACCTTGTCACATAGCAGCTGTTAGACATTGTTCTGTTTTTTGTTATTAGTCAAAAATTACAAGAAGGCAGCTTACCTGTGTGGGTGTGGCCTAAATGCACTCTGTCCCTAGCCCCTCCCAAATGTATATTTAATCATAGATTGTCCGGCCCATATTCAACATGCCCCTCCCACAGGGAGTGCCACATTTTAGATGTCCCCGCCCACATTTCATGGTTCTTTTGAAGGCAATTCTTTAATTATGCTTTTCCCTCAACGAGAAGTTTAAACCTAAATGGCCCTGAGAAAGTCTGAGGAAAGGTTGTCCGGGAAAAAAAAAAGAAAGTGAAATATAAATAATGTAATTAAGATTAAAGTAAATTAAGAAATTGATAATATTATTTATATATATATATATATATATATATATAATACTGTGTGTGTGTGTATTAAAGATTTTAAAAGAAAATTTAGATAAAAAAAATTGAAGTAAGATTAAAATAAATAAAAATGTAATTAAATAACAAATGAGATTTAAAGTAAAAAAAAGAGTCTGAAATATAAAAATGTAATGGATAAAAATATAAATTAAAAATCTATTATTATTATTAAATGAATAAAAATATTAAATAATAAAATTCAGTGTTTTTTAAATTATTTTAATATAAATACATAATACTAAAGTACAATAGTGAGTAGGAAAAAAATGAATATAACTAAAAAAAAATGTATAGAAACTGAATATTTTTACAAATAATATTTGACATCCAAATAATAATTTATATTTATAAAATCATCCGGAACTTTAAAGTTTTTGGCTTCAGTAGATTGAAACTCCTGCTCTACATTATAGTCTGAAAGCTGCCATATGCTTCTCATTTCTCCATTAAATTAGCATATTCATAATCTCATTAGCATGTTCATACCCAAACTGCAAACTTTGTAATTTTCTCACACATTTTTATCAAACAGAAACTCGTCCTACACCTTCCTGTCCCTCTCTCTCTCTCTCTCTCTCTCTCTCTCACACTACTATGTTTCTAAGTCTCTCTCTCTCTCTCTGTCACGGAGTCGTTGGTCTCTGATTGGTTTAAAGGTTCTTTGACTCCCAGAATAGTTTGTGATTATGAGGGAGCTGCTGCCATTAGACATGAAGAGCAAGATGACATGACCTGGAACTGAAAACACATTTGCGCACACACACACACACACACACACACACACACACACACACACACACACACTTGTGACCTGTGCTAATGCTTTGTCACAGTGTCTGATCTGCACTATTAAACTTGCGATAACCTCCATTAGCGTTTCACGCACACAGATGAGAGCAGGATCTCTCATATTCGTCTCATTGATTCATTCTGAAACAAGTTCGACTCAGAAAATTCAAGTACATTTCACAAATAATTACAAAGAAACCGCAAGGAACTATAGAGGCCTAATTTCGACTTTTTATTTCAATTCTGAATTAATATTAATAATTAATATTTCTCACAATTTTTAGCTTACATCTAGCAATTTTTCTTTGGTTTCACCATGGAATCAAAAATAAAAATAGGAATTGCAAGTTTTTTTCTCACAATTATGAGGTAAAAATATAAAAAGTGTAAAATATAAAATCATTATTTTTGCAACTTATTTTATTTTTTACAAAATCTTTATAACATTTCTACATTTTTTTTAATATTATATTTTTTTTTGTATTAAAAATGTAATATTTTAGTATTTTTTTTTCTATTATTATTTTTACAACTTATTTTATTTTTACAAACTCTTATATACACACTTATATACATATGTATTATAAGTATAACATTTAAAAATATATACATGATAGTATTTTTGTATTAAAATTGAATATTTAAAAGCATTTGTTTTTTATATTATTTTTATTTTAATATTTATATTTTGAATTTTTCTATTCATTTTTTATATAATTTCAAAAATATTTTTAATATAATCTCTATATTATTTTTTACAACTTATTTTATTTACACAATCTTATTTTATCTTAATTTTACAATTATATATACATTTTTTACACAGTATTTTTTATATATATTTTTATATTTACATTTTAGATTTTATATATTTTTAATATTATTTTTACAAAATAGTATTTATTCTATGATTACTTATACAAATATGTATTATAAGTATAGACCTCTTTTATATTATTTAAAAATATTTGAGTATTTTATTTTTAGAAAATCTTATACATTTTATAATTATATACACATGTATTATAAGTATAAATGTATAGTATTTTTGTATAAAATTTAATATTTAAAAACATTTTATTTTTTTGTATTTTTGTTTTATATTTGTATATTTTATTTATATTTTATATAATTTTTCTTTTTTACAAAATCTTATATTTTATAATATAATATATATATACTTTTATGTTACATTTGCTAAATCTTATTTATTTTATTATTATATATACACATGTATTATAATTTATATATATATATATATATATATATATATATATATATATGAGAAAAAAATTGTGCAGTGGTATTTTTTTTTTTTTTTTGTCTAAAACAGTACAAAGTTCCTTAAACCCATCTTTGCCAAAGAAACAGGTGAAACTCCCACAATGCAGTGGGTCTGGCACTCATAAGCGAATGGTGACTCAGCAGATTAAAGCTGTGGAGGTTTTCCAGCCGCTTTCCTGACGTCCAAAAACACGCTTTCAGAAAGCCTTTTTTCGTCAGAAATGCATGCGCGTTTGCTGCGTCCGACCCTGACTTTGTATGGAAACGCAGTCGCTGTCGCGTTCTGCCTCATAAACGCACAATTTATCCTCAACACTTAAAGCGGACTTGCATTATATACGAGCGTCTTCAAAGAAGAGCACTCAATATGAGGCATAATGCTCAGCCAATATCTTAATAACACTCGCTCTAAATTACAGCCACACACACACAGAGAGAGAGGCTCGTTAGACACGGAGTGTGTGTGCTTTAATGAGAGAGGAATAAAATATAGTGAAACAAAGGCTCTGTTCCAAACCTTAAACTCTCAAAAGAGCATCACCCGTGTCCTTCCAAGACATGAAAGTCCCACAATGCACTGCAGCATTCAATCAGTACTGAAAAGTACTGATGCATATGGTTGAATCTAATAAATAATGGACTAATTTATACAACATTTATGTGCAGCGTTTTTTTATGTTCCTGTTTCAACAGTTGCTACCAATGTAGTGCATTCAGTTTAAGTTTTAGCAATTTGCTTTTGTCATTTCTTTACCATATCGTTATTGCATTTAATTTGAAAGATAATGCAAAAAGTTTACTTTATATACTATTACTGTATTTATTGATATTTTTAATGTATATTTATGAATAAATATACTTGTTTGAATTTGTATATAAAATATATTTTTAGGGCTCGATATGTGTTTTTGAGGGCCGATACCGATTGTTACAGATCAAGTAGACCGATAACCGATATTGTGAATCGATATATACTGTATGTTTGGTGTAAAAATGAAAATGAATGTCAAAATGAATAATAACAAGGGCTCTGACAAAAACTTTCTTTAAATCTTTTACATTTATTTGATCAGAAAATCGGTTTAGAAAATGACCGATACCGATAAACACTAACATCTTAATATCGGTCAGGCCGATAATTGGTTGACTCCTAATATTTCTGTATATTTTAATGTAAGTAAATAAATATATATATATATATATATATATATATATATAATATTTTTTAGGTCTTCAAGTCTTTCAGGATTTTTTTTAATTTAATTTAATTTAAATACAAATTAGGTAAAAATTAGGTCATATTTTATTTTTAATTTAATTAAATTAAATTTAATTTAATATTTAATTATTTCATTTACCAAGTCTTTAAGTCATTCAGGTTTTTCATCTAATATTTATTTTAATTTATTGGTTTTCATTTAATTTATATTAAATTATTTCTTTTACCAAGTCTTCAAGTCTTTCAGGTTTTTCATCTAATATTTAGTTAAATTTTATTTTATTTTAATTTACCAAGTCTTGAAGTCTTTCAGGTTTTTCATCTAATATTTTATTTTATTGCTTTTAATTTAATTTAATTATTTAATTTACCAAGTCTTCAAGTCTTTCAGGTTTTCATCTAATATTTTATTTTATTGTATTGGTTTTAGTTATTTTATTTTATTTTATTTTTAAATTAAATTAAATTAAATATATTTTTTATTTAATTATTTCATTTACCAATTCTTCAAGTCTTTCAAGTTTTTCATCGAATATTTTATTTTATTTTGTTTAATTTAATTTAATATTTTATTTATTTATTTTTATATTATTTTATAAGTCTTCACGTCTTTCAGGTTTTGCATGTTATATTTTATTTGATTTTTTTAATTTAATTTCATTTTAATTTAATTCTTTTCTCCTCAGCTGGTGTTGTTCTCGGGGAAGCTGAACACTATCGCGAGTATCGTCGCCATCTTCTTTCTGCTGGTTTATGCCACTGTGGATCTGGCCTGTCTGGCGCTGGAGTGGGCATCCGCACCAAACTTCAGGTATTATAGTAATAATAATAATGAAACCTAAGCGTCCTAAATCCAAAACCAGATCTGCTTTGTCCGTATTGATCATCAGAGGTCAAGAGGTAAACAGAGGTCAAGGTTAAACGCTCCTGCTGTTCTCCGCAGCTGATTGGCTGAGAGTGTGCTGGAGGCGGGGCTTGTCTCAGTTTGTTATTTGTTTGTTGTGTCTGCAGAGGCACATTAGATTAAAAGCCATTTAGTGTTCACATCCCCTGAGACACGGCCGTGATTAGCATAGTTAATTTAGCCGAACCACTCCAGAGTTTATCGGCGACGTGGGAGAGCGAGGAGACTGACTGAGAGAGTGTGTGTGTTTGGATTCTGTCTGCAGTCACTGGAAATCAGGCAAAAGAGAGCTGTTTGTGTGTGTTTTCTTTTGTGTTTTTACTCTTGTGGCTTCGGTTTGGTTTAGTGTTTGTGTGTGTGTTTACTTCGCTGTTCTTTTAGCACGAAATTGTCCTCATAGGTTCCCTAAATCTGATCAAACTTTACTTTGTTGACGTCCTCCAAGGTAAAAATGTTTCATAAATAAATTGTTTTTTAGGAGTTGGCTTAGAGCTGACTTTTTCTAAGTGTAGGTCCCTATGAAATTCATTTTTATTTTTCCCAAATTCAGTTTTCTGTTTTTATTGTGTTTTTAATGGTTGAATTAAATCGTAGTAATTGAAAAGCATGTTTAATTAATTGAAATCATAAAACATATACAATATAACAACAATTTATTAAAATAATAACAAAAAAAATCATAATAACAAAAATCTGTTGTTTTTAATTATTATTATTATTATTATTATTATTATTATTTTTCATGATTTAGTTTTAATGGTTGAATTTAATTTTAGTGATCAAACAGCTAATTCTGATTAATTAATTTAAATCATACACATTTGTCAAAAATGACATTTCAGTGCTGTATAAATCAGTTGTATTTATTTTTCTTTTTTTCCAAAATATGGAAAAAAAAAAAATACAAAAAAAATTGTTAATGGTTAAATTAAACTTTAGTAATCAAAAGACTAATGCTAATTAATTCATTAAAATCATGAAATGTATACAACAATTTATTAAACTTTTTTTTTTTTTTTTTTACCTTTTTTCATTTTAATTTTTTAATCCAACTTTTTAATTGAATAAAAGAATTGATGGTTAAATTCAGTTTTAGTAATCAAAAGGCTAATTTAAATTATATTATATTTATATTTATAATTATTATTATTCATTTTTATTTTTTTCCCAAATTCTTAGTCATAAAAAAAAATATTATTAATGGTTAAATTAAATTTTAGTAATCAAAGGCTAAGTCTAATTAATCCATTAAAATCATGAAATGTATACACTTTTACAACAGTCTAATAAAAGATTAACAGAAACTACATTTTAAGGCTTTATAAATTCAGTTGATGATGATGATGATGATGATAATGATGATTTTTATTTATTTTTTTTACCTTTTTCATTTAATTTTTTTCATTTTACTTTTTAATTTAACAAAACATAATTTTTATTGGTTAATCTAAGTTTTAATAATCAAAAGGCTCATTTAAATTAATTAATAAAAATCATGAAACATAGACATTTGTACAACAATTTATTAAAAGATTAACAAAATTTACATTTTAGGGCTGCTATTATTATTATTATTATTATTATTATTATTATTATTATTATTACCACCAAATTCCTTTTTTTCAATATTTTTTTAAATTATTATTATTATTTATTTATTTATTTTGATTTTTTCCATAAAAATGGTTACATTAAATTGTATTAATCAAAGCACTGTGACAATCAGTTTTATTGTTTTTTTCCAAAGTTCCAGTTAATTTTTTTTAGATTCTGTTTTAATGGTAAAATTAAATTTTAGTAATCAAAAATAATAATTGGTTAAAATATTAACATAAATTACTTTTTTAGAGTCATATGGAATCATATTTATTTAGTACCAAATATTTTTTTTCTGTTTAAATTTTTCTGGACTCCATTTTAATTCTTAAATTAAGTTTTAGTAATCACAAATATTTAATTAATTTAATTAATCAAATTAATTTTGAAACATACAGTATATATTAAATATTATATTTTTATGGCCTTATGAACAAATTTTTCCAATTTTTTCTCATCAAAGCTCGTTTATAGGAGCTTTGCATTTATCGATTCATTGCACAAATCTGAAGTATCAATGCAACACTGTGAGAAAATGCACATCTGGTTTTTGCGAATGTCTGGTTAGTCCAGTGCCAAACCTGCATCCGTGTGTCTGGATTTCCTCTGTTCCCGGTTTGAGGTGATCCAGACTTCCAGATCTGCTAGGAATATCAGTTGTTCGATAACACAATGATCCTGATGCGTTTCTGGTCCATGTTTAACGCAAACATGTGGTGATATCTGAATACGGCGGGCCATCGTTGGAGGATAAAGGCTGATCTTTGGCTCCAGCGGTTTGGAGTCGGCCTGGATTTCAGACGATGTGGTTTGCGTTTTGGCCGCGTTCCTGTCCTAAGTAGATGCAGAGGAATCTCAGTCCAAGAGATTTGTGTGTCCAGAATTAATGAGATGAAACTTTGGAGAAAAAACAAGAGCGAACAAAAGCAAACAAACTGACAGACACTCATCAATCAAAATTAAGAGAGGAGAAGAAAAGTGAAGTTGTTCTGTGCTTCACGTTTACCACTCGTTTGTGAACTAGTTGTGCTTTTTCAGTCGTTTGAAAGCTCAAAGATTAGGATGAGTTTGTTTCTTCATCAGATTTGTAGAAATGTCATCAATGGATCCTCTTCAGTGAATGGGTGCCGTCAGAATGAGAGTCCAAACAGCTGATAAAAACCACAGTAATCCACAACACTTCAGTCCATCAGTTAATTTAATCACTTAATTTAATATTCTTAAAATGAAGTGTTAACAGTAAGTGTTAAAGTGAACACTTAGTACTTAAGCATTCATTTTAATACTTAAGTGTTCATCTGACCACTTGATTTAAAATTGAATACGTCATATGCTTACTATTTGAGGTGTGATTTTTTTTAACGCTTAAGTTTAATCCTTGATGTTTTTAAAATGAAGTAATTATTTTAACACAATTCCACCACTTATTATGCTTAAAATTAAGTGGTAAAATAAATACTTAATTATTAATATGTGACTTTAAAATAAAAAAAAATAATTACAATTTTAATACTTAATTTTTACTTTTTTTTAAAGTATATTAAGTGTTAAAATGCATACTGAATTCTTAAGCGTTAATTTGAACACTTATGTAACAAGTAACACTTAAGTAAATAACATTTAACACTGGATTTTACCACTTAATTGTAAATGTAATGTGTAATAAAAAAAAAATTAAGTAAGTATGTAACATTTAACACTTAAGTAATTTCACCACTGCATTTGAAAAGTTAATTTAAAATGTAATACTTAATATACTTAAGATTAAATGTAAAAATTAAGTGGAAAAATGAATACTCAATACTCATTAATGTTACCACTTAAGTAACAAGTCCGTTTTAACACTTAAGTAAATAACATTTAAGTAAGTAACATTTAGCACTTAAGTAAGTTTTAACTTTATTTCACCACTGGATTTCACAACTTAATTTTAAATTTAATACTTAAGATTTTATTTTAATTATATTAAGTTAAAATGAAGTGGTAAAATGAATGATTAATACTTATTGTGTGATGTTAAAATTTAATTTTAACACTTAAAATAATTACAATTTAAAAATTAAAGCAAATACTGAATACTTCAACAATGATTTCAACACTTAAGTAAGTAACATTAAAGCATGTAACATTAAAGCAAGCAATTTCACCACTGGATTTCAAAACTTAATTTTTTAATTTAATGCTTAATATACTTAAAAATATATGTAAAAATTAAGTGGTAAAAGGAGTACTGAAAACTTAAATATTACTTACATAAGTGTTAAAGTTATTAAGTATGTAACATTTAACACTTAAGTAATTTCACCACTTGATTTTTAAAACTTAATTATAATACTTAATATACTTAAACTTGCATGTAAAAATTAAGTGGTAAAATGAATACTTAATACTTACGCATTAATTTTAACACTTAAGTAAGTAAAATTAAGAGGTTTTTTAGCTAAAATAGTTAAAGTCCATAATAACACTTCCTCCAGTGAAAAAGTGGGTGGATTTTGATGTGAGAGACAACAGGAGATGGACTTTTCCCTGTAGGAAGCATTATTATGGATAATAGACTCGTATTTTAGTTAAAAACATCTTAATGATGTATTTGTTTCAGCTTTTGTCTTCTCAAGACGTTAACTGATGGACTGGAGTGGTGTGGATTACTTGTGGATTATTGTGATGTTTTTAACAGCTGTTTGGACTCTCATTCTGACGGCACCCATTCACTGCAGAGGATTCATTGGTGAGACAATGATGGAATCACACATTTCTACAAATCTGATGAAGAAACGAAGCACATTTTCAGCGCATTTAGTCACATACGCCTTTACGTTCAACAAGCCATTAAAGCGCACAGCTCTCATATAGGCAGCCTGACGGATGTGGTGCTTTCGCCTGGAAAAGTTAGTCAATTTAATGAGTTTCACGTGTGACGCTGACGGTCTGTTATATTATACCTTCATGTGAGAAAACGAGTTGCTCCTCACGCTGTTAATTGGTTGATTGAAATGAGGAAAGCAATTAAACTGATTAATGGCCCCTTCAACTGATTCTACTGTCCTCTAATCAGATGCTGATTGAAACGCCAGCACCTCTGTGTGTGTGTGTGTGTGTGTGTGTGTGTGTGTGTGTCGCACGGTCATTTTGGCAGCGGGAAGTTTGCTTTTTGCTGACACGAGCAGGGTGACATCACTTGGATGTGGCGAGCGGCGGATGAGAGCAGATCTGCTGGCTTTTAACATAATTGCTGCTGCTGCTCCGAGCGCCGCTGGAGGAGAGGAGGAGGAGGAAGAAAGATGGAAGGAAAAGAGAAGAAAGACACAAGCCGGCTGAAACAGATGCCAGTGAAATGGCAGATAAATGAAAAGAAAAGAGGAAATGAAAGGGGGAGTGTGAAAGAGACTGAGGGGGAAAACTGGAATGAAATTCTGAATGTGGAAAACAGACATCTGTGTGTGTGTGTGTGTGTGTGTGTGTGTGTGTGTGTGTGTGTGTGTGTGTGTGTGTGTTTCTGGGTGAGTCGTGCGATGTCTGTCAAGACTGTGTCCGGGTCATTTTTCAGGCCAAATTCAGAAGAAAGAAATGAGAAATTGTATTTTACATAAAGAAGGTTAAGCAATTTAGAGCCATTAACTATTTCTGTATCGTGACATTATTTTCAGGACAATTAATCCCATTCTACAATATCTTATTGCTGCAAAAAAAAAGAAAAAAAAAAAAAGATTGAAGTAGATTTAATCTGTAAAGTATTTCATATAAGATATAAAAATACATTAAAATAGATGCTTTGAACATAGAATAGAATAGTAGAACATAAAGATGCTGTCTAATTTCTCGTTAAAAAAATTGATAAAGCTCTATTTAAACTGTATTTCATATAAGAAACAAAAAATACATTAAAATAGATGTTTTGAAATAGTAGAACAAAAAGATGTTGTCCTTTTAAGAAGAATTTAACGAATGCGAATAATTTTTACACTTATTTTCACCACTTAATTCACTTAAAAAAATTCAAATGAATAATCAATACTTAAGTATTCATTTAAACACTTAATTTTGAATATACTCAAGGAGGTGAACTTAAGAGTTAAAATTAACACTTAAGTATTTATTTTAACATTTAATTTTAATACTTAATGTTCTTTAAATTAACTGTGTCAGGGTCATTTTTCAGGCCAAATTCATTAAGTGTTTCTGTATCATGACAATATTTTCAGGAAAATTAATCACATTCTACAATTTCTCATTGCTGTAAAAAAAGAATTAATAAAAATGATTGAACCAGATGTAAACTGTAAAGTATTCCACATAATGTGTATAAAATACACTAAAATATATATATATTTTTTTGAAATAGTAGAACATAAAAAGGTGCTGTCTTTTTAAAATGTCGTAATTAAATGAATACTTGTAATATAAATGAATACTATTAATTTTTACACTTAATTTCACCACTTAATTCACTTAAAATAAAGTTAAAATGAATAATTAATACTTAAGCATTAATTTTAACTCTTAATTTCACCACTTTGAGTGTATTCAAAATTAAGTGTTTTAATGAATACTTAAGTATTGTACAATTTCTCAGTGCTGTAAAAAATAATTGAACCAGATTTAAACTGTAAAGTATTTAAAAAATATACTAAAATAGATGCTATGAAATAGTAGAACATACAGATTCTGTCTTTACAAAATGTTGTATTAAGTGAATACTTCATACTTCAAAGGCAAATGCTATTATTTTTTACACTCTCATGTTAATTTCACCACTTAATTTAATATACTTAACATTATACATACTTAAGCATTCATTTTAAGTCTTGATTTCACTTACTTTTATTACTTAATTTAATCTATTCTTTTTAACACTTAATTTAATATACTAAAAATAAGTGTTAAATTGAATACTTAGATGCTTAAGTATTAATTCGACCACTGAATTTCACCACTTAATTTTAAATTCAATGTTTAATATACTTAAAATAAAATCTAAAATTTAAGTGGTAAAATGAATGCTTAACATTTAAGGTGTGATTTTAAAACTTAATTTTAACACTAAGTCTTAATACTTAATATAATTAAAATTGTGTTAAAATGAATACTGAATACTTAAGCAATAATTTTAAGACATTAGAATGTTTTAACACTTAAGTAATACTTAAATACTTACATTTTAACTCTTAATTTTACCACTTAATTTTAAATTTAATATTTAATATACTTAAAATGAATGCTTAATACCTAATGTTTGATTTTAAAATGTAATTTTAACATTTATTTTTAATGCTTAAGATACTCAAAATAAAGTGTTACAATGAATACCAAACACTTAATAATTTTAACGCTTAAGTAACATTTAACTATGTAACATTTAACACTTAAGTAATTTCACCACTTGATTTCACCACTTAATTTTAAATGTAATACTTAATATACTTAAAATAAAATCTAAAGTAAAAAAGTAACTGGTAAAATGAATGCAATTGTAACATTTAATTTTAATACTTAATATACTTAAAATTAAATGTCAAAATAAAGTGTTAAAACAAATACTGAATACTTAATTGTTACTTAAGTGTTAAAATGATTAAGTACATAACATTTAACAATTAAGTAATTTCACCACTTGATTTCACCACTTAATTTTAAATTGAATACTTAATATGCTTAAAACTAAATCTAAAATTATGTGGTAAAATTAATGCTTTATACTTGATGTGTGCTTTTAAAAATGTTAACACATCATTTTAATGTTTAGTTACTTAAAATTAAATGTACAAATTGAAGTGTTAAAATTAATACTTATTCATTTTTGTCTTAAATATTAATCTTAATATACTTAAAATTAAGGATTAGTAATGAATACTTATGAATACTTAAGTATTTATTTTAACACTTAAGTAATTCATTTAACAAATTTAGTTTTTTTTTTTCCCCATG
Source organism: Cirrhinus molitorella (assembly GCA_033026305.1). Lineage (NCBI taxonomy): Eukaryota > Metazoa > Chordata > Actinopteri > Cypriniformes > Cyprinidae > Cirrhinus > Cirrhinus molitorella. The sequence continues at coordinate 35,147,663 of CM065134.1, forward strand.
TTAAATACTTTCTCCTGTCCCATTTAATTTTTCCCCATCCAACTGTAAGTAAACCATTCAGTGTTTAAAAGCAGTCATTATTATTCTGTTTGGATCTTCTAAAGGTACAGAAATTACATTTCAATGTTATGCTAATTGATTACAAAATGTACATCCAAATGAATTACAGTAATTAGAATTTGAGAGCAAATGTGTTTCATTGTAATGAAAATATTCCAAAATGCAAGAAAAACCTAAAATAGTCTTCATTTGATTTATATAGTTATTGATTTCTTGTGGTTTTGCTGTGAAATATGAGCAGGATGTGTTTTGGTAAGAATCTCTCGTCTGTACGCTGTTGTTTGGATGCACAGCTTCATTTAGTGTTGACCTCCGTAAGAGCCATTAAAACACACACACACACACACACACACACACACACACACACACTGACCTCCAGAAGAGAAAAATCCATTAAAGACAAAGTCGTAATTGCCATTATAATGACTCTCTCACCAACAAACACAAATACACTCATTGTTATTTACACACACACACACACACACACACACACACAGCTGAACTTTGAACTGTTTCCTCCTCAAGCGACATCTCTAAACGACTCAAACTGCTAATGAAGCTCAAACGTGAAAGACAGAGACACAAGATGCTTTTAGAGAGTTTCTGCTGTCTGTGTGTTTGACGCTGATGTAATTACACATCAAACACACATTACTTCACATTACAGACAGTCTTGCGTGTGCGTGTGTGTGTGCGTAAGTACTAGAACCAACTCTTTAATACTTTAATACTCTTTAATACTGTAACTAGACAATGACTCATAAGCAACTGTTATAAATAGAATAATAGATTTTATAAATATTATAAAATAGAATAAAAAAGTATCAATTTTATTTATATTTTCTATCTATAAAATGTATTTTTTTTAGCAAAAAGTATTAAATAATTCAAAATAATTATAATTGTAATAATAGTTTCAATAAAATAATAAAATCAATATTTTTATTTAGATTTAAATGTAATTTTGGCACTTAATTTTAATCCTTACTTAAAATGAATACTCAAGTATTCATTTTCATCTTAAGTATTAATCGTAATATACTTCAAGTTAAATGTCAAAATCAAGTGTTAAAATAAATACTGAATACTTAAACAATAATTGTAACACTTAAGTAATATTTAAGTGCTACTTAAAATTAAACCTAAAATTAATGAATTCCTAATACTTAATGCATGCTTTTAAAAAATGTAAACATTTAATTTTAATCTTTAGTTTCTCAAAAATAAATGTAATAAATTAACTGTTAAAATTACTACTTAAGTATTTATTTTAACACTTAAGTATTCATTTTTATCTTAAGTGTTAATCCTAATCTTAATCTTAACACTCAATTTTAATTCTTACTTAAAATTAAATGTAAAAATTGAATGTTAAAATGAATACTTCAGTATTTTAACACTTATTAATTTTAATCTTAAGTATTAATCTTAATATATTTAAAATTAAATCTAAAATTAAAATTAAGTGGTGACTTGAATGCTTAATATTTAATGTGTGCTTTTAAAAATGCAATTTTACCATTTAATTTTAATGTAAAAAATGTTAATTAAATGTTAAATGTTTAATTAAAAAAAAAATTTAATTAAATGTAAAAAAAAAATAACCATCAAAATGGCTACTTATTTATTCTAACACTTAAGTATTAATTTCCATCTTAAGTATTAATCTTAATATAGTTAAAATTAAATCTAAAATTAAAATTGTTGAAATGGATGCTTAATACTTAATGTGTGCTTTTAAAATGTAATTTTAACTATAACTTTAATAGTTACTACTAAACTGTTAAAATGATTTACTTAAGTACTTAAGCATTTATTTTAACACTTATGCGTTAATTTCCGTCAAAAAAATAACTGTTAAAATGAATACTTAAGTATTTATTGTAACACTTAAGTATTAATTTTCATCTTAAGTATTAATCTTCATATACTTAAAATTAAGTGGTGAATTGAATACTTAATGTGTGCTTTTAAAAATGTAATTTTAACACTTAATTTTAATCCTTAGTTACTACTAAACTGTTAAAATGATTTACTTAAATACTTAAGCATTTATTTTAACACTTATGCGTTAATTTAAAAAAAATAACTGTTAAAAGGAATACTTAAGTATTTTTTGTAACACTTAAGTATTAATTTTCATCTTAAGTATTAATCTTCATATACTTAAAATTAAGTGGTGAATTGAATACTTAATGTGTGCTTTTAGAAATGTAATTTTAACACTTACGTTTAACCTTTAGTTATTTAAATTAAATGTAAAAATTAACTGTTAAAATGAATACTTAAGTATTTATTTTAACACTTAAGTGTTAATTTTCATTTTAAGTATTGATCTTAATATACTTAAAAATAAATGTGTTAAAATGAATAGTGAATTCTTACACCGTAATTTTAACACTTAAGTAGTAATATTCCTTTGATGTGTGTATTTATTGATGTAAGGTGTGAATGTTTGTATTATTAGTCTGAGATGATGACTCAGGAGGAGCTGTTAAAATTAGAAAGTGTTGTTTACATCACTTTTTCTACTTGTTTTTCCTCATTTTGTCCCTTTGTTTGCTTGAATTTCACTCCATTTGTGTGATGCGTCATGAGAGATGTGAAGAGCGGCTCACCAGAAGCCGTTTTTACATGCATTCATTGAGTAATTTCAGCTGCGTTGGACTATAATGGGCAAATTATACATCAATAATGGTTCAGTGCCGCTAATTAGTGCATTTCCCACATCTGTGTCGCTCAGACAGTGATTTTCAGTGTCGTACAGCAGTCAAACACAGCAAAATGCTCTCTCATGTCTCTGTCTGATCATACAGTATGAGCGATGGCCGTATCAGCAAAACTATGAGTCATTTTATATCACTATATATCATTGCTTTGTTTGTTTTTGATGATTTATATTTTAATAGCCATGTGCTAATGCATGTTTTTTGGTAATTTAGTGAATTAATCACAAAGTTTTTATTAAAAAAAAAAAAAAAAACAGAATATGATTTATTTTATTGGTATAATTAAATATATATATTTTTATATAAATTTCAGCAAATTGGAAAAGAATAAATAAATAAATAAATAAATGTATATGTGTGTGTGTGTGTGTGTGTGTGTGTATATATATATATTTATTTATTTATATATATATATATATATATATATATTTATTTATTTATTTATTTATTTTTTCTTTGCCAATTTGCTGAAATTAATAAAATCAATCAATAAATAAATCAATAAAAAAAAAAAAAAAAAAAAAAAAAAAAAATATATATATATATATATATATATATATATATATATATATATTTATACTTAAATATAGCTAATATTTTTTAAAATGTAATTATAATAATATAAAACGAGTATACTTATACCTAAATATATTTATTTTTTATACATTTCATTATAAAAATATAAAAAATACATATTTAATATTTACAAATTTAATTATAAAAATATATTTATACTTAAATATAGTTAATATTTATAAATGTAATTATACTTATTTGCGAATCACTTAATTATACTTAAATATATTTAAAATTTATACATTTAATAAATAGAAATAGATTATGCTTATTTATACTTAAATATTTTAATATTTATAAATGTAATTATAAAAATATAAAAAATATTTATACTTAAAAATGTTTAATATTTATAAATCTAAATCAATTATAAAAAAATATAAGAAATACAAAATAAAAATACAAAAATCTAAAAAATTTATACTTGGTATACTTAAATATATTAATATTTGTAAATGTAATTATAATAATATAAAAATGTATACTTATTTATACTTAAATATGTTATTATTTATAAGTTTAATTATAAAAATATAATATAATATATATTTAATAGAAAATATATAAAAATATACTTATACTTGAATATTTAATATTTATACATTAATTCTAAAATATAAAAAAAAGCTTATTTATATTTATAAATTTAATAATACAAATATTTAAAAATATGCTTATTTATACTTAAATATTCCAATATTTATAAAAATATTCAAAATTATACTTGTTTTAAAAAATATAAAAAACATAGTTATACTTAAATATATTAATATGTGTATTTTTTTATACTTAAATATTTTATTATTTATACATTTAATTATAAAAATATAATAGAATATTTATATATTTAATTAAAAATGTATATAAAATATACTTCAATATTTAATATTTATACATTTAATTCTGAAAATACCAAAAAATATATACTTGTTTTTAAAAATATAAAAAAAAATCTACTTATTTATATTTAAATAAATATGTTGAATATTTATAAATTTAGTTATGAAAATAAAAAAAAATATATAGTTATTATATATATTACAAAAAGTACTTTTTTAAATTTAAACTTATATTTTTAATATTTCTAAATGTAACTAAATAGTTAAAATAAAAATTACCTTGGTCTCTGTGTGTCCTTAGGCCGACGTTCAGGTATTTCACGTGGCACACATGTGTTCTGGGGATCGTGGGCTGTGCCATCATGATGTTCCTGATCAACGCCATCTATGCGTCGGCCAGCATCGCCTTCATGCTGCTGCTGCTGCTGCTCATCCATTACCTCAGTCCCATCAGCAGCTGGGGCTGCATCAGTCAGGCGCTCATCTTCCACCAGGTACAAACACACACCCTTACATCAGTAACACACACACTTCACTATTAGTGATCCATGAACAGCAGTTTGTGTGTTTGAGAATGAGACTACTAATTTAGTTTTAGTTTTTATGTTTTCATTTCAGTTTTTCATGTGCTTTTAACATTTTTATTAGTTTTAGGTTTTCATTATTTAATTATTTCTAATTATAGTTATTTTTATAGTTCTATTTTTTGTTGGTTTAATTTTATACTTTCTTTTTTCTTTTTAATATTAGGTAGCATTTTTGTAATTTTGTTTTGTACTCTTTATGTATTATGTAAACTTTTATTAATATTATATGATATTATTATTATTATTATTATTATTATTTATTTTATTTTTTTTCCTAAATAAAGTTTTGGCCATTTTGTTATGGGCTTTTGACATTTTTACTAGTTTTAGGTTATTTTAATTTAATTATTTAATATTATAGTTTTTTTAATGAATATTTTGTGTTGGCTAAATTTTATATTTTCATTTTTCTTTTTAATTGTAGGTCTTTTTTTATGTTGTTGTGTACTTTTGTAAGTAAACTTATGTACACTTATTAGTTTTAGGTTTTTTATTAATATTTTGCATCAGCTTTTATTTTTTATAGCCATTTTGTTATGTGCTTTTGACATTTTTATTGTTTTTATATTAATAGTTTTTTTATTAATATTTTGTGTTGGTTTAATTTTCATATTTTCATTGTAGGTAATGTTTTTTTAATTTGTGATGTACTCGACATTTTTTATAAGTTTAAATTAAAATTTTGGATTTTTATTTTCAGTTTTCATATTCATTTTCACTGAAGTTTTGGCCATTTGTACTATTTTTTTGAGTTTTTTTTTATTGTAGTATTATTTTTTATTTTTGTGTTATTTATATACTATTTTATTTGTAATTATTTAGTTTTATTTTTTAATTTTTAACAATATTTTAATTTTAACGTGAGGTAGTTTAATTTTTAGTGATGTGCTTTTTATGTTTTTTGTTAATTAATTATTTAATATTATAATATTTTGTGTTTGTTTCATTTTTATATTTTCATTTTTCTTTTTAGTTGTAGGTAAAGTTTTTGTAATTTTGTTATGTACTCTTGACATTTTTTATACGTTCTATTTTTAAATTAATGTTTTGGATTTTTATTTTCAGTTTTCATTGTTTAATTATTGAAAATGAGTTTTTTGACTTTTTTTATATGAATTAGTTTTAGTTTTCATTGTTTAATTATTTTAATTATTAGAAAATTCTTTTTTTAATTTATATTTTGTGTTGGCTATATTTTATATTTTATATTTTTATTTCTCTTTTTAATTTTAGGTCATTTTTTGTAATTTTGTTATGTACTTTTGAGATTTTTACTATTTTATTTTTATTTTAATTTTATTTAATTTTTTAGTGATTTGTATTATTGTATTATTCATATGCTATTGTAGTTGTATAATTTCATTTTTATTTTAGTTTAATTTGTAGTAATTTTATTTATTTATGTATGCATTTATTCATGCATTCATATTACTGTTTAATTTATATTGTCATTTTTTTTAATGCTTTAAAGTAGTTTGACAGACCCTTGTGTGTGTGTGTTTCAGGTGCGTAAATACCTGCTGATGTTGGACGTCCGTAAGGATCACGTAAAGTTCTGGAGGCCGCAGGTGTTGCTGATGGTGTCCAACCCCAGGAGCAGCGTGGGATTGATCACGTTCATCAACGACATCAAGAAGAGCGGCCTCTATGTGCTGGGACACATCCAACTCGGAGACCTGGGTAAAACTTAGCGCTTCTGATGATATTTATTCAAATGTACTTTATTAATTCATTTTAGTTTTAATTATTTGTTTATTTTTTAAATGTATTATAATGTGTGTTTTAATATTTCAATTTCTTTTATTTCTTTTTTTTATTTATTTATGAATGTGTATTTGTTTTTGCTTTGAATTATTAATATTTTTAAACACACTTGTATTTATTTATTATAATTCACTTATATTCATTTTTTGTTCATTTTTATGTATTATTAGGGGCCAAGCAACAAAGGCGTTCTTCTTCTACTACTACTTCTTCTTCCGTTTCTTTCGCTCTTGAGTCTATGGCAGCCCATAGTACTGTTTGCGGGAAAGTTGTGTAATTTGGCACACTGATAGAGGACAGTCGCAACATTGACAATAGCAAATTTGGAGTCGCTAACTCAAACTCTCTAGCGCCACCATTTGACCAAAATTTTACTCATGTTTATGCTAATAACTTTTGAACCGTAAGACACTGAAGCAAAGTATTTTTCTGAATCCTTGGCTCATGCCGAGTCGAATGAACACCAAAATTTCAAAAATCTTACGTTTTTTTCTTCTTTTATTTTTAATTGTTGGTAAAACCTACTTTTCCGAACTCCTCCTAGACGATTTGTCTGATTTTCACCAAAATTGGCTCAGATCATCTTCAGACCATACTGGCATAAAGTTATGGAATTCAAGTTGATTAGTCACATATTATCAGTTGTTATGATTTGTTACTGTCAGTACCGCTCACTTACTGCTCGCCATGATTGATTTCTCTCGGTTAATCAGCGATAATAATCGATCGGCTATCTTCTGATCGACACGTCTGTCTGCATTTCGGTTTCCAAGACGAATGGAGAAGAGTCCAAGGCAGCAACAAATTCTACGAAAAGGGGGCAAAAAACGGATGTTAGGCTATATCTCTGCGATTGTTTGGCGTATTGAGACCAAACTTGGTGTGTGTTATAACAAGCACGACCTGAGGCTACCTGCAGTGTTTTGGCGCAGTGCCACCTAGTGGTCAGGAGATACGAAAAATGTCTATTTTAGCTCATAACTTCAGAATAGTTTGGCCACAAAACTGGTCTCTTTAGATTCAGTGCATCATGCCGAGTTGAATGATACCCAATTTTCCCATGTCAGCCATTTTGTGCGTCGGCCATTTTGAATTTTTTGTATTAAAATGCTATATTTTCCGAACGCATTGATGTATCATTACAAAACTCGGTATGGATCATCAGCTATAACTCCAAAACAAAATGAGATATTTTCACCAAATTTGGCACAAACATGTGTGGGCACACTCTAATGACTCATACAAAATTTGGTGGGATTGTGCCTCTTGGTGGCGCTATAATTGAACAAAACATGAAATTGCCATTGATTACAACAGAGTATTATGATATAAAATGCTACATTTTTACCAATGCATTGGTGTACCATTATGAAACTTTGTATGTACCATCAAGATCTTGACCTGAAAGTGCTCAAAACGTTTTGAGACAGTGCCACCTTGTGGTCAAAAGTGATAACCGATTAAATCATATTACTAGTGGTTTGTTTTTATGATTTTTCACCCATTTTGACTAAAATCACCTTAAAATGGCTTCAATTACTCATTCATACTTCCCTTGCCTAGTGCTTGGCCCCGTAATTGCTGCTTGCAGCTATATTTATTATTAGATTTATATTTGTGTATTTTACATATGAAGAGTTTGGTTCCATAACGCTATAGATCCATTTTGATTAATTTGAGTAAATTAAAGTGTTCTTTACCAAGAAAGCAGCCATGAAAACCACTATTTTCTGTTTCTGTAGTTTAAATTAACATTAAAAATTCAAATCCAAATTTAGTTTTTTAAAGATTTACTATAAAAACGCCTATTTTTTTTTCCCAAAATGCTATAAATTTTCCATTGGCTGCAGTCTGCAGGTATATTATGGCAAAATACGGCATTGCGAACCAGCTTATAGCGTTTTTAGCTTATATTGCGCTACGTTTATATGCAGAACTGGGATCGCTTTCGTAGTCTTTTAAATGAGTAAATATAGAAATGACTTTAACATCTTTTAATGCCAGTAGCCTATATTTATTGAACAAAAATTAATTATTTATGTTTCAAAATAAGCAGAAAATAGTACAAACTTTGCTAAAGTGTTTGTTTTGAACAAGTATTAACTTGAATTTTTGGAGCCAAACTCTTGATATTTACTTCTTGGAGTATTCTGGGTTATTTTCAGTCTGACCTCGTGTTAATTAAACGTGTGTTATTCGAGCGGTGCGGCTGCCGAATGATGATCTGTGGTAGCTGACAGCAGGCAGTCCATGAATATGAAGCTGTATTAATCTGTATGGAGGCTCTAACTCTTGTCTGTGTTTCTGTTCAGACGTTCTCCCATCGGATCCGCTGCAGTCTCAGTATGACTCCTGGTTGTCTCTGGTGGATCATTTGAATATTAAAGCGTTTGTTAATCTCACGCTGGCCGACTCTATCAGACACGGAGTTCAACACCTGCTGTTCATATCAGGACTCGGTGAGCGACAGACGCCTATCACACTTCACTTACACCAAAAACATACATTTGTATGGGTCAAAATTCTTCATGCCAAAAATCATTAGGATATTAAGTACATTTTGTACAGTTCCAACCGTAAATATATAAAAATATTGTGATTTATTTTGCTGGAATTCTAGAGAAAAAATATTTCTATTTTAATTAGCATATAAGTAATTTAGTGAACAAATCACATTTTTTTTCATTTAAAAAAAAAAAAAAAAAACATAATGCAAAATATTATTATTTTATTTAGTAAATTAATCAGAAATATTATTTCATAGTTCTGTTTTTATGTTTGTTTTATTTAGGGAATTAATAACAGTTATTTTTTCTGTGTTTTGTTTTCAAGTTAAAATACCTATAAAATATAAAAAAATATATAAAATTGTGTAGACTAATCAGACAGTTTTCAGAGAATAAATATTTTTAAATCCCATTGTTTATTTTTTATTGAAATGTCACTAAATATTGTGAATTAAAAAAAATGTATAATAATGTACATTTTATGATTATTTATACGCTATTTGTTTTAGATATTTTCTTATATTTATTTGTATTGGTTTATTTATTGTTTTTATTGTTATTTATATTTCAGCTATTACATATTTTGATTCATTTTTATGATTTTTATTTTATTTGTTTGTTGGTTTATTGTTTATATTTTATTATATACATTTATATTTATTTATTTAAATGTTTATATTTGTTTTATGTTAATGTATTTTTTAAATTGAATTAAAATATCAAATATATATTTATATCAGTTTATTTTATTTGTTTACATTTTCTTACATTTATTAATTATATTTTATTTATATATATAGATAGATAGATAGATAGATAGATAGATAGATAGATTATAATATATTAGTTTATTTACCTTTTCAGTTTCATTTTTTTTTTATTTATAATTTAATTATGTTTGTTTTATATTTATTTCGTTTTATGTATTTTTTTTATTTAATTTTTATATTTATTAAAATTGATTTACGTTTATATTAGTTTCATGTTTATGTATTTGTTTACATTTTCTTACATTTATTGATATCCATTTCATTTTATGTTTATTTACCTAGTTTTCTATTGTCATCCGCAGGCGGTATGAGACCCAATACTGTAGTTTTGGGTTTCTATGACGACATCCCGCCTCAGGACCAGCTGCAGGACTCCACCTTGACAATGTACAAATTTTCCGACAACTCTTCTCAAACGGACGACCCCGAAGACCAGAGCGACTCGCAATTTCATTTCCCGCCAGTCCGAGAGGGCGTGTCTGTAGGCAGGGGCGGGAAATCTCTAGGGCCTCAGGAATACGTGTGCATCATCGCGGACGCAGTAAAGATGCTGAAGAACGTAGCGCTGGCGCGATATTTCGGTCAGTTCGATCGTACGAACGCCCTCCAGGGGCCCGTATTCGTCGACGTGTGGCCCGTAAACCTCCTTCGTCCGGACAGCGCCGCTTATGTCGACACATGCTCGCTCTTTCTGCTTCAACTGGCGTGTATTCTCAACATGACCAGGGCGTGGCAGAAAGCAAAGCTCCGCCTCTTTTTATGCGTGGAGGAGGGGCGGAGCCTTAAAGGCACGGAACAGAAACTCAAACATCTTCTGAAGGATCTCCGAATGAAGGCGGAAATCTGCACGGTTCCCTGGGATTCGCAAGTCGCGCTTCATTGGCAACGCCAGACGCGTTCGGAAAAAATCGAAGAGCTGGAAAACGAAGATGGCGGAGTCGAAGCCGATAAAGTGTTCGCGAACAGTTTTCCCAGCAACACCTCGCGCGTGTCGGACGAGTATTTACAGTCAGTTAACAAACTCATCCTGGACCAGCCGCTCCGTCCGCCCGCCATCCGCTTCCTGTATTTGCCCCGCCCTCCGGCCGACACCAGCCGTTACCACGACTACCTGCATCAGCTAGAGCTGCTCACGCGTAACCTGGGTCCGACACTCCTGATTCACGGGGTCACGCCGGTCATCACCACTGACCTTTGACCTTACGAGAAGTGCAATTTAAATGAAAAAGAAATAGAAAATAGGTTTGGTTTATTGTTTTTCACTTTTTTGAGCACTTCACATGTTTACTTCGTAAGTGACATTTACACAAAGATGTTACGGAACACGAGAAAATGCCCATTCCACTCATTCCATTCCGGTTCTTCCATCTATCATTGATTTTGTTTGGAACTCCTTCCGTCTCTCCTCATTTTATTTTTTTTTCTCGGATGTTACAGATCAGAAAAAAATGCCCAGTCCACTCGTTCCATTCTGCTTTTTCCATCTCTCCTAGTTTTGATTTTTCTCTGATGTTACGGATCACAAGAAAACACTCGTTCCACTTATTCCATTCTGGTTCTTCCGTCTCTCCTCGTTTTAGTTTTTTTTTCCTCGGATGTTACAGGTCATGGGAAAATGCCCATTCTACTCGTTCCATTCTGCTTTTTCCATCTCTCCTTGTTTCGATTTTGCTCTGATGTTACAGATCACAAGAAAACACCCATTCCACCCGTTCCATTCTGGTTCTTCTGTCTCTCCTCATTTTATTTTCTTGAATGTTTTGGATCACAAGAAAATGCCCATTCCACTCTGGTTCTTTCCTTGTTTCCATCTTTTGTCGTTTTGTTCTTTTCTGTGATGTTACGGATCACGAAAAAAAATGCCCATTCCGCTCATTCCATTCCGGTTCTTCCATCTCTCCTTGTTTTGTTCTTTTCTCGAATGCTACCGATCAAGAAATAAATGCCCATTTCACTAATTCCATTCCAGTTCTTCCATCTCTCTTTGTTTTGTTAGTTTCTTAGATGTTACTGATAATGAGAAAACGCTAATTCCATTCATTCCATTCCGGTTCTTCCGTCTATCCTTGTTTTGTTATTTTCTCGAATGTTACAGATCACGAAAAAAATGCCAATTCCACTAATTCCATTCCGGTTCTTCTATCCCTCCTTGTTTTGTTATTTTCTCGAATGCTACCGATCATGAAATAAATGCCCATTTCGCTAATTCCATTCCGATTCTTCCATCTCTCCTTGTTTTGTTCTTTTCTCGAAGTTAGCGATCATGAAATAAATGCCCATTTCACTAATTCCATTCCGGTTCTTCCATCTCTCCTTGTTTTGTTAGTTTCTTAGATGTTACTGATAATGAGAAAACGCTAATTCCACTCATTCCATTCCGGTTCTTCCGTCTATCCTTGTTTTGTTATTTTCTCGAATGTTACGAATCACAAAAAAATGCCAATTCCACTAATTCCATTCCGGTTCTTCCATCTCTCCTTGTTCTGTTCTTTTCTCAAAGTTACCGATCGTGAAATAAATGCCCATTTTGCTAACTCCATTCCGGTTCTTCCATCTCTCCTTGTTTTGTTAGTTTCTTAGATGTTACTGATAATGAGAAAACGCTAATTCCACTCATTTCATTCTGGTTCTTTGTTACGAATCACCAAAAAATGCCAATTCCGCTAATTCCATTCCGGGTCTTCTCTCCTTGTTCTCTCCTTGTTCGTTCCAGAATGTTGTGGCTCGACGTTCCGGTGCTATTCTTGAATACTATTCCAAATGATGCCAACAAAGACTAGAATGTTTTACGATGTTTTTAGCCACTCCAAAAGTATTTTGCAAAAAAAAAAAAAGATTTGGGAGTGTGTTTGTTTACTTGATGCAATAATAATTATTATTTTGATTTTCTTTTTTTTTTTTACTGCCAAGACCTGATTTCTTGACTTCAACGGTACCACTGAGTTTTACAGTTTTATTGATGCCAAACCAAAGTGCTTTGTGTCGTGTGTGTATATAGAGTCCACATGTGCCTTGAGTTACAAAAATGAACAACAACAACAAAAAAACACACACGACTAACAAACAGTACGACAGTATACCTCCAAACGTATGTACGAAGTCACGCTCCATTCTGTTTGTATTGTTTTTAATATGCAATCATTTTAAGCACTGTAAACTTTAAGTATGTACAAAAAAATGAAATTGTTTAATAATTGAATAAAAATAAAAAAAGATTTGCTTACTGGCTGTTGTTGATTTATTTGGATTAAAGGTATTTCAATTAATTTTGCAATTAAAATTATCATTATGTTTTATGGACACATCACTGATACTGTTTATTATTTGGGTGAATTCTCACAAATGTTTTGGTTAAAGTGTATTATATATATATATATATGTGTGTGTGTGTGTGTGCGTGCATGTGTGTTTTCTTTCAAATTATAATAATGTGAATATAAGTGGAGAATTGCTTGTTTATAGCAAAAATAATTTCACAATGATTCAAAAAAAATGTTTTTAGAAATAATGAATGATGCATTTATTATAAAAAATAATCTTATTGTTGATTTTGAGGTGAAATTAGGTACTCTCTCTCTCTCTCTCTCTCTATATATATATATATATATATATAGTCTTTTCATTTTAATTTTAGTTGGTCATTTTATTTATTTATTTATTTTTTGTTGTTATAATTTTAGTTATTTGGTACATTTAAGTTAAACTAAATGAAGGATTAGAATGAGTATTTTTATGATTTTGTTTGTAAACTTTCATTTACTTATTTTAAATTATACATGTATATTTATTTTATTTGTTGGTTTATTTATTGTTAATTATATTTTATTATATATATATATATATATATATATATATATATATATATATTTACATTTAATGTATTTTTTTGTTTATTTACCTTTTCAGTTGTTATATGTATTTTTATTATTATATATTTATATTTATTTTAATTTATTTACTTGTTTATATGTATTTGTTTTCTTTGTTTAATCTATTTTTTATTATATATTGATATTTATTAAACTAAATAAAAGTATAGAATGAACATTTAAAAAATAGAAACTAGCTCAAATAAAATGTTACGTTTTTAATATTTTAATGTACTTTTTTCATTTAATTTGAATTCAGATTGTTTATTTTATTTCAAGTAGTTTATCGTTTTATTTCTAGTTAACCTGATGTGAATACATCTTGCCCAGTTTTTGCAGTCTTGTTTATTCGAGACATCTGAATGTAAGACATTTGACTGAAGTATAAAGCGGCGCGTCTTTGACTGCACCTCAGAGAAAGAGTGCGAGAACGGGGTGAGTGGGGGGTGGAAGGAGATAAACCGGTTAGCTGAAGGACTCTTACCTGAGCTAAATGAGGTCGAGTGCTTATTTGGACGGCGTCCATGAACTAAAATGATCGAATGCGCTGACATCACATCATATCCACTCCTGCAGCAGCAGCGGCCTGTCGGGTCAGGTCATCTTTATCGCCATGGCGATGGAAGCGGTTGTCATGGCGCCGCGGGTGCTGGGAGACCCATCGTCGTAGTGCTGTGATGCCATTTGCTGTAAACACACAAACACACACACAGGTGCTGAGTTCCTCACAGGAGTTCATTCTGTCAAACACTCAACATGAGCTGCAGTTCAGCTGCACTCCTTCAAAGAAATGACACTAGAGTTAATATCTTCATTTGAATGCAGTGACATTTGAGAGATTTATAAGTGTCCAAATACTGTTTGTGGCCACTGTGTGTGTGTATATACACATTTCATATTATTATTATTAATAAGTTATATATAACATTTATATTATTATATTTAAAAAACATTTTTTTTTTTAAATTTAAATTTGATTGTAACTCATTTTAATTATTTCCTCTCTTTTGAGCTCATCATAGTGTCTCTCTCTCTCTCACACACACACACACACACACAACACAGAGAGCTGTAAGAGTGTCAATGGTCATAACATAATGAGCTACAGTAATCTTCTGTAATTACCTGGGAGGAAACAACAAAAGTTCTGGCACTATTTTATTCCCCTCAAACCATTATCACAGTTTCCTTTATTTCTCTCTCTTTTCTCTCTCTCTCTCTGCTAATGTTCTGGAAGAGATAAGTCGCGCTCTGCTCTTCCGTGTCTTTGGTCTGATAAGATTTCACACGCTGCTCTTAAAATGAAAGAGCTTCATCTTCAGCTGTTTTCCTGGAGGTCAAACTCACATATTCAGGCATTAGTGTGACTTAAAGTTTAAAACCTAGTTCATATCAGTCTGTGTGTGTGTGTGTGTGTGTGTGCTGGTCTTTTGTTCTTTATTGTACAGTAGTTGTGTAACAGTTGTTTTCATGTTGTAAGTGTTATTAATCTGGTTTGTGCAATTTTTTTTTAGACCTGAACCAAAACATGAATGAGTGTAAACACTAGTTACACAAGATCGGTTTATGAATAACAACAGCTCTGAAGTTCATGTCATTCTTTCATTCTGTTATATTTGCTCTAGTTTTGTCTGTCGTTCTGTCTTACTGTCTGTTATCATTCTGTTGATCTGTTGTTCTTGTGTCCATCGTACTGTCTGTTCTATCATTCTGTCCATCGTTCTATCATTCTATCTGTTGTTCTATCTATTGTTCTGTCTGTCGTTCTATCATTCTGTTGTTTTTTCATTTTGTCTGTTCCATCTATTTTTCTGTCTGTTATTCTATCATTCTGTCATTCCATCTATCGTTCTGTCTGTTGTTCTATTGTTGTCTGTTCTATCGTTCTGTATGTTGTTTAATCTATCATTCTGTCTGTTCCATCTATTATTCTATCATTCTGTCTGTCATTCCATTTATTGTTCTGTCTGTCATTCCATCTATCATTCTGTCTGTTGTTCCATTTATTGTTCTGTCTGTAGTTCTATCATTCTGTCTGTCATTCCATTTATTGTTCTGTCTGTTGTTCCATCTATCATTCTGTCTGTTGTTCCATGTATTGTTCTGTCTGTAGTTCTATCATTCTGTCTGTTGTTCCATCTATCATTCTGTCTGTTGTTCCATCTATCATTCTGTCTGTTGTTCCACTTATTGTTCTGTCTGTAGTTCTATCATTCTGTCTGTTGTTCTATCTATTGTTCTGTCTGTTGTTCCATCTATCATTCTGTCTGTTGTTCCATCTATCATTCTGTCTGTTGTTCCACTTATTGTTCTGTCTGTAGTTCTATCATTCTGTCTGTTGTTCCATTTATCATTCTGTCTGTTGTTCCATCTATCATTCTGTCTGTTGTTCCACTTATTGTTCTGTCTGTAGTTCTATCATTCTGTCTGTTGTTCTATCTATTGTTCTGTCTGTTGTTCCATCTATCATTCTGTCTGTTGTTCCATTTATTGTTCTGTCTGTAGTTCTATCATTCTGTCTGTTGTTCCATCTATCATTCTGTCTGTTGTTCCACTTATTGTTCTGTCTGTAGTTCTATCATTCTGTCTGTTGCTCTATCTATTGTTCTGTCTGTTGTTCCATCTATCATTCTGTCTGTTGTTCCATTTATTGTTCTGTCTGTAGTTCTATCATTCTGTCTGTCATTCCATTTATTGTTCTGTCTGTTGTTCCATCTATCATTCTGTCTGTTGTTCCATGTATTGTTCTGTCTGTAGTTCTATCATTCTGTCTGTTGCTCTATCTATTGTTCTGTCTGTTGTTCCATCTATCATTCTGTCTGTTGTTCCATGTATTGTTCTGTCTGTAGTTCTATCATTCTGTCTGTCATTCCATTTATTGTTCTGTCTGTTGTTCCATCTATCATTCTGTCTGTTGTTCCATGTATTGTTCTGTCTGTAGTTCTATCATTCTGTCTGTTGTTCTATCTATTGTTCTGTCTGTTGTTCCATCTATCATTCTGTCTGTTGTTCCACTTATTGTTCTGTCTGTAGTTCTATCATTCTGTCTGTTGTTCCATTTATTGTTCTGTCTATCGTTCTGTCTGTAGTTCTATCATTCTGTCTGTTGTTCTATCTATTGTTCTGTCTGTCGTTCTATCATTCTGTTGTTTTTTCATTTTGTCTGTTCCATCTATTTTTCTGTCTGTTATTCTATCATTCTGTCATTCCATCTATCGTTCTGTCTGTTGTTCTATTGTTGTCTGTTCTATCGTTCTGTATGTTGTTTAATCTATCATTCTGTCTGTTCCATCTATTATTCTATCATTCTGTCTGTCATTCCATTTATTGTTCTGTCTGTCATTCCATCTATCATTCTGTCTGTTGTTCCATTTATTGTTCTGTCTGTAGTTCTATCATTCTGTCTGTCATTCCATTTATTGTTCTGTCTGTTGTTCCATCTATCATTCTGTCTGTTGTTCCATGTATTGTTCTGTCTGTAGTTCTATCATTCTGTCTGTTGTTCCATCTATCATTCTGTCTGTTGTTCCATCTATCATTCTGTCTGTTGTTCCACTTATTGTTCTGTCTGTAGTTCTATCATTCTGTCTGTTGTTCTATCTATTGTTCTGTCTGTTGTTCCATCTATCATTCTGTCTGTTGTTCCATCTATCATTCTGTCTGTTGTTCCACTTATTGTTCTGTCTGTAGTTCTATCATTCTGTCTGTTGTTCCATTTATCATTCTGTCTGTTGTTCCATCTATCATTCTGTCTGTTGTTCCACTTATTGTTCTGTCTGTAGTTCTATCATTCTGTCTGTTGTTCTATCTATTGTTCTGTCTGTTGTTCCATCTATCATTCTGTCTGTTGTTCCATTTATTGTTCTGTCTGTAGTTCTATCATTCTGTCTGTTGTTCCATCTATCATTCTGTCTGTTGTTCCACTTATTGTTCTGTCTGTAGTTCTATCATTCTGTCTGTTGCTCTATCTATTGTTCTGTCTGTTGTTCCATCTATCATTCTGTCTGTTGTTCCATTTATTGTTCTGTCTGTAGTTCTATCATTCTGTCTGTCATTCCATTTATTGTTCTGTCTGTTGTTCCATCTATCATTCTGTCTGTTGTTCCATGTATTGTTCTGTCTGTAGTTCTATCATTCTGTCTGTTGCTCTATCTATTGTTCTGTCTGTTGTTCCATCTATCATTCTGTCTGTTGTTCCATGTATTGTTCTGTCTGTAGTTCTATCATTCTGTCTGTCATTCCATTTATTGTTCTGTCTGTTGTTCCATCTATCATTCTGTCTGTTGTTCCATGTATTGTTCTGTCTGTAGTTCTATCATTCTGTCTGTTGTTCTATCTATTGTTCTGTCTGTTGTTCCATCTATCATTCTGTCTGTTGTTCCACTTATTGTTCTGTCTGTAGTTCTATCATTCTGTCTGTTGTTCCATTTATTGTTCTGTCTATCGTTCTGTCTGTAGTTCTATCATTCTGTCTGTTGTTCTGTCTATTGTTCTGTCTGTAGTTCTATCATTCTGTCTGTTGTTCCATTTATTGTTCTGTCTATCGTTCTGTCTGTAGTTCTATCATTCTGTCTGTTGTTCTGTCTATTGTTCTGTCTGTAGTTCTATCATTCTGTCTGTTGTTCCATTTATTGTTCTGTCTATCGTTCTGTCTGTAGTTCTATCATTCTGTCTGTTGTTCTATCTATTGTTCTGTCTGTCGTTCCATCTATCATTCTGTCTGTTGTTCCATTTATTGTTCTGTCTGTAGTTCTATCATTCTGTCTGTTGTTCCATTTATTGTTGTCTATCGTTCTGTCTGTAGTTCTATCATTCTGTCTGTTGTTCTATCTATTGTTCTGTTTGTCGTTCCATCTATCATTCGGTCTGTTGTTCCATTTATTGTTCTATCGTTCTGTCTGTATTTCAATCATTCTGTCTGTTGTTCTATCTATTGTTCTGTCTGTCATTCCATCTATCATTCTGTCTGTTGTTCCATTTATTGTTCTGTCTGTAGTGCTATCATTCTGTTGTTCCATTTATTGTTCTATCTTTCTGTCTGTAGTTCTATCATTCTGTCTGTTGTTCTATTGTTGTCTGTTCTATTGTTCTGTATGTCGTTTCATCTATCATTCTGTCTGTTCATCTATTATTCTGTTATATCATTCTGTTGTTCCATCTATCATTCTGTCTGTCGTTCTCTGTTCTATCATTCTGTCTGTCATTCCATTTATTGTTCTCTGTCATTCCATCTATCATTCTGTCTGTTGTTCCATTTATTGTTCTGTCTATCGTTCTGTCTGTAGTTCTATCATTCTGTCTGTTGTTCTATCTGTTGTTCTGTCTGTCGTTCCATCTATCATTCTGTCTGTTGTTCCATCTATTGTTCTGTCTGTTGTTCTATCATTCTGTCTGTTGTTCTATCTGTTGTTCTGTCTGTCGTTCCATCTATCATTCTGTCTGTTGTTCCATCTATTGTTCTGTCTGTAGTTCTATCATTCTGTCTGTTGTTCTATCTATTGTTCTGTCTGTCATTCCATCTATCATTCTGTCTGTTGTTCCATCTATCATTCTGTCTGTTGTTCCATCTATTGTTCTGTCTGTTGTTCTATCATTCTGTCTGTCATTCTATTTATCAATCTGTCTGTTGTTCTATCAGTGTCTGTTCTATCATTCTGTCAGTTCCATGTATTGTTCTGTCTGTCGTTCTATTGTTCTGTCTGTTCTATCATTCTATCTGTCATTGTTTCTTTCTGTCAACCTGTTGTAATATCCATGTTATATCTGTTATATCTGATATTGTTATATCTTTATTCTGTCTGTCATTCTATCTACCACTCTGTCATTACATAACTGTTTTTCTATCAGTCATTCTGAAATTATAGCTATCATTCCATCCATTGTTCTCTCTGATCCATCTATCTATCTATCTATCTATCTATCTATCTATCTATCTATCTATCTATCAAAAACGATACATTTTTACTGTGCACAGATCTCTTTCTAGCATTGGCCCTGTTTTCTGTCTCTTGTTTGTGTGGTTTTCTCCCTGTTCTTTCGTTCTATTTTCTTTCTTTGTGTCAGTAATGCACTGAAGTCTTTTTCAGCCCCCCTCATATTTCTACCCCCTCTTTTTTCTTTCTTTCTTTCTCTCTCCCCCGTCTTTCTGTCTGTCTCTCTCTTTCTCTCTCTCCGTAATTACTGTCGCTCTCTGATAGGATTGTTTTTCTCAGGTGAGCGCGCCCAGTTCTCATCGCCGTGGGAACAGCTCGACACTAAATTATAACTTCTGCTCCATAACAGAGCCGAGCGAAAGAACCGCTGCGTTAAAAACAGAAAGAGAAGCACGGAGAGGCAGAGAAAATGGCAGAATGAACATCTTAATTGTTTCTGTTTGTTTGTTTGCTGGTGTTGTGGGTAATTAGCACATTGTGAGAAAGGCGTGAATAAGTGCGGAAAACTCGTCAGGCGGAAAGAAGTCGTGTTCATTTGTGGCGTTCAGCTCCTGCTGCTGTAAACACACACACACCTGAACACACACCTGGAGAAACACACACACACACACACACCGCATGCGTCTTTCAATTCAAAGTTATTTTTTCACTCAAGATTATGCTGCAAATTAGACTTTAAAGTCATAAACATTGAGTCTGTTTACTTAAATACACTTTCCTATTGTGAACAATTCAAAAATGCAGCTTATTCTGTAGAGTTTTAGTAGTTTTGAATTCAATTCAAGAAGACGTTAGCATTTTTGTGTGACATTTAAAGCAAAAATTAAGCAGTTGCGCTTCTAAATCTGTCGTTTGCATGTAGAATATGATTCTGTTGTGCTCTGAAGACATTTTGCCCGCTGGTGGCAGGACTAGATGAGCTGTATAGGTGATCAGATCCGATATGGACAGAGGCTGCTGTATTGATCGATTCGGCCGTGTGTCATTGAGTCTGCTGTGAGATGGGAAACCCTGCAGTCAGAGAAATGAGTCTCTGAACACCAACCGCTTCGATGCTGCTTTCCATTCGCTGCTGTCGCTGTGAGCATATGCCAGTTTATTTTTCATACAGATGTTCTCTCCTACGAATGTTCTGGGTTAAATACCGTTTCAGCTGTACGTTCAACATCTGCTGCATTTTGTTGATATATATGTTAGGGTTAAACTTAAACTGAAATGAAATAAACATAACCTGAATAAAATATAGAATATATTTAAAAAATCAACTTATTTTTTTTCAGCTAGTTGCTGAAGAAACATTTCTTGTTTTTATATAGTATAACTTGAAGCAGTTTTTTTAGTTAACTAAAACCATTAAATAAATTAATTAATCGTTAACTAAGATTTAATAAAATATAAAAAAAAAAATGTTTTATTTTAGCTAAAGGCAAAATGTCTTATTTTCATTAGTTAAAATGCAAACAACAGAGGCTAAAAATGACAAAATGTAAAAAATGTAGAAATAAACTACAAAGTATAAACTAAAACTACATGTATCTAAATAATACTAAAATATCACAGATTTTAAGTAGGCTACTTAAATTAATACATAAAAAACAATAGACATAAAAACAAAACAACAACAACAAAAAAAAATATCTGAAGTCCTGATCTGAAACATGATTCACGAAGTCCCAATCTGAAATAAATGATTTGCGAACCATAATTTTAGATTGGGACTTTGGAGCGCAGATCATGAATCATTAAAAACTACGTGTATCTCAATAATACTAAAATATCACTGACTTTAAGTACTTAAATAATACATCAAAAAACAATAGACATAAAAACAAAAAACAAGAATAAAAAAAGATCCGAAGTCCCAATTTGAAACAAATAATTCACAATCCGAAGTCTCCATCTGAAACAAATGATTTGCGACTGTTTTGTTGTACACATGAAACATTTAATTCGCGAAATGATTCGCAAACCTGCTCCAAAGTCCCGATCTGAATCAAATGATTCGCGATCTGAAGTCCTGTTTTGCAACAAATGATTCGCGAACCCATAGGCTACTAAATGATTCATGAACCATAATTGTGATCAGGACTTCAGATCGCGGATAGCAAATCATTCAATTCGCTAAATTATTTGTGAACCCACTCCAAAGGTCCGATGTAAATCAAAAGATTCACGAATCCGATCTAAAGCACCGATCTGAATCAAATGACTCCTGAACCCGTACTAAATGATTCGCAAACCATAATTTCATTTCGGGACTTCGGAGCGCGAATCATTCAATTCACTATTTGTGAACCTGCTCCAAAGTTCCGTAAATTAAAAGATTCACAAACCTGCTCCAAAGTCCCAATCTGAATCAAATGATTCGCGATCTGAAGTCCTGTTTTGGAACAAATGATTCGCAAACCCACACTAAATGCTTTGTGAACCATAATTTCAGATTGGGACTTCAGATCGCGGATCGCGAATCGCAAACCTGATCCGAAGTTCCAATGTAAATCAAAAGATTCAAGAACCCACTCCAAAATCCCAATCTGAATGAAATGATTCATGATGCGAAGTCCAAACCTGAATCAAATGATTCGCTAATCATAATTTCAGATTGGGACGTTGGAGCGTAGATCATGAATAATTCAGTTTGAGAAATGATTCACAAACCCGCTTTGAAGTCCCGAACTGAATTAAATGATTTGCGATCCGAAGTCCTGTTTTTCAACAAATGATTCACAAACCCAGACTAAATGATTCATGAACCATAATTTCAGATCGGGACTTAATATCGCGGATCGCAAATCATTCAATTCACTAAATTATTTGTGAACCCGCTCCAGAGGTCCGATGTAAATCAAAAGATTCACGAACCCGATCCAAAGCCCCGATCTGAATCAAATGATTTGCGATTCAAAGTCCCGATCTAAAACAAATGATTCCCGAAACTGCACTAAATGACATCATTCAATTCGCTAAATTATTTGTGAATTATTTGTGTTCCAGAGTTCTGATGTAAATCAAAAGATTCACAAACCCGCTTTGAAGTCCTGATCTGAATTAAATGATTTGCGATCCAAAGTTATGCAACAAATTATTCACAAACCCACACTAAATGATTTGCGAACCATAACTTCAGATCGTGGATCGCGATTCATTAAATTTGCTAAATTATTTGTGAACCCGCTCCAAAGGTCCATTTGTAATCTAAAGATTCACAAACCTGATCCAAAGCCCCGATCTGAATCAAGTAATTCGATATCCGAAGCCCCGATCTGAAGCAAATGATTCCCGAACCTGCACTAAATGATTCGCAAATCATAATTTCAGACCTGGACATCGGATCGCGAATCATTCAGTTCACGAAATGATTCACGAACCCTCTCCAAAGTTTTTCAAACTGGTATTTGCTAGTGAATCGCTTGAAATGTATGTAAGTTACGAGTTTGAGTTTGAATCAATCGGAGCGGCTCCAGCGGAAATGACTCACTCAGTTGATTCGGTTCATCTGTTTCTCTTTTTGCATCTTCAGCCATGTTTACACGACATTGTCAGCATTACTACTGGCTTAGCTCGCTAGTTTAATGATATTAACTGAATAAGCATGATGTTTACAAATAAAATATGAATATTTACATTCCAAAGATAACATCCAACACAAATACTGAGGTGAGGTAACTGATTTACTGCTAACTAGTGAAACTCCATTAATATGACGAGCTGCAGCTCAAAATACATGTTAGATGGAAACATTGTGAATTCAAGCTGCAAGCAGCGATGAAAGGGCCCTCGCACCCGGGCTCACCGCCGACCGGTGGCTTTAGAAACACAGCAAACATTGACCAATTCATGCATTTAATGGGGTAAATTAAAAAATGATTGAAATATTCCTTCTATATGTACCAAACTTCCTGCTGCCAGATGGTGGCGCTATCACTATCACTTGATATTGGCATGTAGATATCTTCAGGTCGGCACTGTCATCAGACATATGAAGTTTGGTGCAGATTGAACCTTGTATGGTTGAGTTATTGAGTGATTTTCATGTTACCAGCAGGTGGCGCTATGATTGTAACAGAGTATTGGCCTTTAGATGTGTTCAAGTCAGGACTCTTATCAAACAAGTGAAGTTTGGGGCAGATCAGACACTGCATGTGTAAAAATAGCAATTTCCTGTTTCCAGCAGGTGGCGCTATGATTGTAACAGAGTATTGGCCTTTAGATGTGTTCAAGTCAGGACTCTTATCATACATGTGAAGTTTGGTGCAGATCAGACACTGCCTGCCTGAGTTACAGTAACTTCCTGTTTCATTGCATTAATAGCATCCTTTAGCACTTAGCTAAGTATTGCTAGCATGTTTTAGAATGTGTATAACACGTTGCTAGCCTTTTTTACACTTGCTGATGCTTTTTAATATGCTGCTAGGAGACCATAACAGTGTTAAACATGTTACTTCCTGTTGCCAGCAGGTGGCGCTATGACTATGACTAAATATTGGCATGGACATGTGTTCAGGACATGAATGTTAATAAACATGTGAAGTTTGGGGCAGATTGGATATTGTTTGCCTGAGTTACAGCAACTTCCTGTTTCATGGCGAAACATCAAAGTTTGTGAGGCCGCCAGGGACACGCCCTTCGACGAAAACTCAAAAGCTTCGCAATTTAGCGTCACAAAGGCCTTATGAACACACTCACCAAATCTGAAGATGATCCGATAAAAACTGTAGGAGGAGTTCGTTAAAATACGAGGTCTGAAAATGGCAAAAACTGCACAAAAACCGTACAGGAAATTACAAATAACGGACTTCCTGTTGGGTTTGGGATGTTGTGCCAGGAGACTTTTTTGTAGGGATTGGTGTGATACACGTATGTACCGAGTTTCGTACACGTACGTGAAACGTAGCTCGAGGGGCACTCCGTTAAAGTTTTCTAGGTGGCGCTACAGAGCCATTTTGCCACACCCACTTCTGAAACCCATATCTGATGTAAATTTTCGCCAGTCCTGACGCGTGTGCAAAGTTTCATGAGTTTTCGAGCGTGTTTAGGCCCTCTAAAATGCGATTCATTTCGGAGAAGAAGAAGAAGAAGAAGAATCGGAAGAAGAAGAATAATAAGAAACAGTTTGAAATAGTTTGAGCTGCAGTTCAGTTGACTGGACATGACCTTGACATCTGAAGCAACAAAATATGGTAAGTGTTTTAATGCTAATATGTATATTGAAATGACATTATACGTTTATATTGACATTATACATCAGTTGCATTTAATGTTTTGTATTTAGCATTATTATTATTTCCTGGCTTTCTGGCATTTTTGGGTTGTGATGTTTGCTGTTTGTTGTCAAATGGACTGAATGTTGTTTTAACAGACTATTTCTCTGTGCTTTAGGAGGCGAATCTGACCTGAGACGCTCAGAAATCCAGATCTGCTGTTTGCAAGCGGCGCTAAACACACATCCGTGATGAACAGACGAGGTGAACGTCATCTGACAGGAGGATCCAGCGTTTCTCTTTCTCGAACGCAGCGTGTGTTTATTTCCTCCTTTGATCAGGGGAAAGTATTCCAGGGCAATTTATGGTTTTCCATACAAACACGCTTTAGCATTCAGCGTGAATCACGATTCTAGACAAACGTACTTCATCTGACATGAATAAACATCTCAAGCTTACATCAGGCGCAATTATAAGCAGCGGGTTCTTCCGGTGCGGCTCGTGCCAGAAATCCATTAATCATGAGTAATATTTCAGGAATCTCACATCTCTGTGTACTGTCTGCTGCTTCTGTCTTCAATATAGTGTGGACTCATTACTAAGAATTGTATACTTTTATTCATCAAGGTCAAAGTGTTACAAAAGGTTACTACTAAGTGCTGTTCTTCTGCACTCTCTATTCATCTGTGAATCCTGAAAAATAAAATTTATCGGGTTTCCACAAAAATATTTTGTTTTCAACATTGATAATGATCAGAAATGTTTTTTAACAGCAAATTAGTATATTAGAATGATTTCCGAAGGGTCATGTGACACTGAAGACTGGAGTAATGATGCTGAAAATTCATAGAAAACAGCTATTTTAAATTGGAATAATATTTTTCAAATAAATGCAGCGTTGATGAGCAGAAAAAAAAAAAAAAAATATATATATATATATATATATATATATATATATATATATTTACCTTTTAAAATAAGTGTTTGCTATTTTAATATATTTTAAAATTAAATTTATTTCTGTGATCAAAGCTGAATTTTCAGCATCATTACTCAAGTCTTCAGTGTCACATGATCCTTCAGAAATCATTCTAATGTTCTGATGTGCTGCTCAAGAAAGGTTTATAATTATTATTATGTTGAAAACAGCGTAAAAAAAATCAGGTTTCTTTGTTGAATAGAAAGCTCAAAAGAATGGCATTTATCTGAAAATTATGAAATCTTTTGTAACATTATAAATATCATTTATCATATTTGGATCAATTTAAAGCATCCTTTCTAAATAAAAGTATTTTTATAATTTCTTTAGATCAGATAAATGCTGATCTTGAAGAATCCTGAACTATTTTAAATATTGATAATAATAAAAATATTTATTTATTTTTTTTGAGCAGCAAATCAGCATATTAGAATTCCTGAAGGATCATGTGACACTGAAGACTGGAGTAATAATGCTGAAAATTCAGCTTTGATCATAAAAATAAATTACATTTTTAAATATATTAAAATGGAAAACAGTTATTTTAAATAGTAAAAATATTTCAAGATTGTCGTGTTTTTGCTGTACATTAGCTATGTTTCCATCCACGTACACTACCAGTCAAAAGAATTTTAATGTTTTTTAAATAAGTCTCTTTTTCTCACCAAGCCTGCATTTATTTGCTCCAAAGTACAGCAAAAACAGTTCAATGTTTTTACTTTTTAAAATAGCTGTTTTCTATTAGAATAATTTTTCAAATATAATTTATTTCTGTGATCAAAGCTGAATTTTCAGCATCATTACTCCAGTCTTCAGTGTCACACGATCCTTCAGAAATCATTCTAATAAATTGATTTGCTGCTCAAAAAACATTTATTATGATTATTATGTTCAAAACAGCAGAGTAGAACATTTTCAAGTTATAGAATAGAAATACAGATTTCTGAAATAGAAATTTAATTTAATTTTGCAGCATGTGACACTGGAGTAATGATGCTGAAAATTCAGCTTTGAACATAAAAATAAATTACATTTTAAAATATATTCAAATAGAACACTGTTATTTTAAATAGTAAAAATATTTTTACTATTTTTATGATTATTATGTTCAAAACAGCCGAGTAGAACATTTTCAAGTTATACAATAGAAATACAGATTTCTGCAATAGAAATTTAATTTAATTTTGCAAACAGCATGTGACACTGAAGACTGGAATAATGATGCTGAAAATTCAGCTTTGATCATAGAAATAAATTAAATTTTTAATAGATATTCACATAGAAACTGCTATTTTAAATAGTAATAATATTTACAAATTTTTAACTGTATTTTAATCAAAGAAAAGCGCCCTTGGTGAGCAGAAAAAATGCTTAAAATGTTAGTCGGAGTGGTTGTTATTCCATGAGCGAAGACAAAACTGTACATGAAACATTAGTGTGAGATCGAGGAGATGCTGTAGAGTTTAATAGAGTCGAATAGAGCGTGCGGTGTAGAGTTGAGCACGGTGGATGTGGGCTGTGCCGTCAGGACTGATGGATGACTGCTGACACTTTTATGACTTTCTGTTTGTTCTCCAGGCCGAGCAGAAAATGGCACTGTCATATAAAACTCAACAGAGCAAAGAGACAGAGGAGAGCGAGAGAGAGAGAAAGAGAGATACAGACAACCAGAGATATTCATTCACTGTTTTAAATGAGAAATGAAAGCATGTGTGTCCAGTTTAATCTGAACCCAAAGACCAAAAACAAAGGTGTGCGTTACAGAATCCTTATTGCAATCACATGTGGACTAAACCAACCCAAACCAGTTGAAAAAAACCCGCACAAGCTCACGTTTCTCCCGTGATGGATTTATACGGCGGCTCCATATGCTGAAGACATTAAGACACCTCCTCCATCCTCCTAAAGTGTGAGTAACTGTCTGTCTGTCTGTTGGTCGGTCTGTCTCTCTCTCTCTCTCATTAACATTCTGTCTCTCTCTCTCTCAGGGTCGTAAACTCACTGCGGGAACATCTGCACACGGAGCGAGACGTGACGGCTGATCTCAAACTGGACTAACGCAGACGTCTCAGGTGATTCTTAAAACAACATATCGAGTGATTTCATCATTAATCTCTCACACAAGGCTGCTTTCACAAATTCAGTACTTAAAGAAAGCCACAAAGTGATTTGGCCAGTTAATTTAATGAAGCATTGGAAAGCGCTCTACACTCTTACAAATAATTGCGTCAAAATTTCCTTGAGTTAAGTCAAGTCCCCATTGTTTATATAATGCTTTTAACAATAAAAGTTGGGTCAAAGGAACTTCACAGTATTAAATAGGACAGTAGTGTGTCATCATTGTAATGGCCCTAGTACTGAGCCTTGAGGTACTCCATACTGCACTTGTGATCGATATCATATCTTTTCTTTCACTGCCACAAATTGATGGCGGTCAGATAAGTACGATTTGCCATGCCAATGCACTTCCACTAATGCCAACATCATTTTCAAGTCTATTCGAAAGAACGTTGTGGTCAACAGTGTCAAAAAAACTAAAAATGCATTTTTTTCTTCAACTTTTTCTTCTACTTCTGCTTCTTCTACTTTTTACTCTACTTTAGCTTATTCGACTTCTTCAACTTTTTCTTCTTCGACTTTTTCCTCTACTTCGGCTTCATTGAATTCTTGGACTTTTTCTTCAACCTCTGCTCCTTCGACTTCTTCAGCTTTTTTTTTAATTTTGCTTCTTCGACTTTTTCTTCAACCTCTGCTTCTTCGACTTTTTATTCAACTTCGACTTCTTCTTCGACTTTTTTTTTTATGGCGGTCAGATAAGTACGATTTGAACCATGCCAATGCACTTCCACTAATGCCAACATCATTTTTAAGTCTATTCGAAAGAACGTTGTGGTCATTCGTGTCAAAAAAACTAAAAATAAATGTTTTTCTTCTACTTCTGCTTCTTCAACTTTTTCTTCTACTTCTGCTTCTTCGACTTTTTCCTCTACTTTAGCTTATTCGACTTCTTCAACTTTTTCTTCTTCGACTTTGTCCTCTACTTCGGCTTCACTGAATTCTTGGACTTTTTCTTCAACCTCTGCTTCTTCGACTTTTTATTCAACTTCGACGACTTCTTCGAATTTTTTTTTTATTGCGGTCAGATAAGTACGATTTGAACCATGCCAATGCACTTCCACTAATGCCAACATCATTTTTAAGTCTATTCGAAAGAACGTTGTGGTCAATAGTGTCAAAAAAACTAAAAATACATTTTTTTCTTCTACTTCTGCTTCTTCAACTTTTTCTTCTACTTCATCTTCTTCGACTTTTTCGAATTCTGTTTCTTCGACCTTTTCTTCGACTTTTTCCTCTACTTTGGCTTTGGCTCCTTCGACTTCTACAACTTTTTTGAATTCTGCTTCATTGACTTTTTCTTCTACTTTTTCTTCAACTTCAACTTTTTCTTCAGCTTCCACTTCTTGACTTTTTCTTCAACTTCAAATTCTTCATCTTTTTCTTCTACTTTGGCTTCTTCGACTTCTACTTTTTCTTCAACCTCTGATTCTTCTGCTTTTTCTTCTACATCTTCAACCTTTTCTTCAACTTCTACTTCTTCAACTTTTTCTTCAACTTCAAATTCTTCGTCTTTTTCTTCTACTTTGGCTTTTTCGACTTCTTCAACCTCTGCTTCTTCGACTTTTTCTTCAACTTCAAATTCTTTTTGACTTTCAATAGTGTGGAAAAAATACTATGGAAGTCAATGGCTGCAATCAAGTTTGTTTTTCATTTTTGTAAGTTTCATCTATCCCTTTAAAACTTTTAATGCAAAAATTACATTTTGTTCTGATATTATTCATCAGAATATCTCTTTTCTTGTCCCTGAAAATGTCTGAATTGCAGTCACTAATTCTAAATGCCACTTCAGTCAACAAGTTGCTTACAGCACATTAAAAACATACAAAACTTGAAACTAGCGCATTGTCTATTTGTAAACGCAAATGTGTCACGAAGTTCAATGCAACCAAAAATGATTGTTCTATGGCATTGAACCTGTAAGAGTGCGGTTAAACCCCAAAGCTTTATTTTCATATTAAACTGCAGGATGTTCTTTAAGAGTCTCTAGTAAAATAAAGTGAACTTGAAGCATTTAGCATTCACTTTCGAGTTCATCGGGAGGGTTCACATGGAACTGCTCTCAGACTCCTGAAACAAACCGAGTGTGAAAACAGCCAAACACTCGTCACAAGTCATTGAGTTTTTCTTGCTCTGGAAAATGTCTTTGCCCCGGACTGAACTGAGGCGTGTCGTCTCAGCGGTGGTCCGGCTCACTGCGTTCCTGTAGCTGCCGCTAGCAACGTCGGAGTCATGGGTTTGATTCCCAGGGAATGCATGAACTGATCAACCTTGAATGCAAGGGATAAAAGCATCTGATAAATGCATACATGTAAATGTGTGTGAGAGAGGCGTTCCTTTACCGTGGTTCAGGATGCATTAGTGTTGCATGTGTTTCTGACTAATTACACCTGCTAATGTACTCCAGCATTTATTTGCATGTGCTGTCTGTGTTGTTTTAGTGCTCGATGCACTGAATGGGTTTAGCAGATCAGCTACTGACAAAACAAACGCCCACAAAATTAATGATGATCACTGTTTGCACATGGCTGCTGACACTTTTATGACTTTCTGTTTTCCAGGTTCTCTTTGCACATTCAGATATGCCCACATTCGCTCTTACATTATATACAGTATGCCTACTATGTTGACAATTTCATCTAAAAATCTGACATATGTTTAAAATGTCTTTAGTGTCACATGATCGTTCAGAAATCATTCTTATCAGACTTTTTCTTCTACTTCGGCTTCCTAGACTTTTTTTTGCTTTGACATCAGTTTCTTCAACTTCTTCGGCTTTTTCGAATTCTTTGACTTTTTCTTCATCTTTTTTGACTTCTACTTCTTTGATTTTTTCTTCGACTTCTTCAACTTTTTAGAATTCTGCTTCTGCAACTTTTTCTTCAATTTCTGCTTCTTCGACTTTTACTTTGACTTTTTCTTCAACTTCTGCTTCTTCGACTTTTTCTTCAACTTTGACTTTTTCTTTGACTTCAGCTTCTTTGACTTAAACTTTTAAAAAATCTGCTTCTTCAAACTTCCTTGACTTTTTCTTCAACTTTTTTTCAAATTCTGCTTCTTCAACTTGTTTGACTTGTACGTCTTCGAATATTTCTTCTACCTTGGCTTCTTTGACTTAATCTTTGACTTTGACTTTGACTACATTTAACGGTAACGCTTTAAATTACAGCCCGCAATGTACCGCGTAAGTAAACGGAATTTACAGCGTACCTATTTGTAACTATAGAGTACCTCCACAGTACCTACTCGTAAATATAAGGGAACAAATATGCAACGTTTACGGAATAAGGGGGTAATAACCTTTACAATTCTAAAGCATTTATACAGTAAGTATTTTATAACTAAAGGGTACCTATTCTGAAATTATGTGGTATTCATGACACACAGACTTCAGGTTTCCGCGTAAGTATAACTTATAGCTGAACGTACATATAGGTAAACAGAAACAATTAGCAATGTCTGGGGAATAAGGGGGTAATAATTTGGAAAATTTGATGTATTTATACTGTTATTTCATATGTAAGGTGTTACGTGGTATGCATGACCTACTGTGTTAGACAACAAATAGGCTATGATTTACAACAAGTTGCCTTATTATAACACACATGAAACGCAAAATATATGATACATTATATTTTTACACTATGTACTGGGTACTTACTGTGTTATTACAACATATCGTACATGATATTGATACAAACGGTAAACTGTAGTATACTATATTATAATTTAGTAATTATAGTAAAACGAAAAACCACCCTAGTCTTTATAAAATGTTAAAACAATTTACTTAAGAATATGTACTAGTACTAGTACTTACTAGTGTTTCTTTATGTGTGATCATGGAGATTACTGAACAACACAGCTGAAAGTATGGGAAAATTATGAGTTTCTGCAAATATTTGATTTCGAAATTTCCATATAAAACTTTACCTGATGAAAGAGTATTGCATATGGTCATCTCAGCAGCGAGTCACCTGTGCAGCATTATACCGTTGAGGTGCAATACACTGGAAAACTAAATTACCTATTTCCAGCTGCTCCCATGATATAACATAAATATATCATAATACACAACTACTGTGCAAATATACACCCTTGGTATATGTAGTTATTGTGTAAGTGTAAGCTGTAATTTAAAGTGAAGCCTTGTTACCCTCTTGTTACCTGTAGTTACCGTGTAAGTGTGACATCCGCGGGCCGTAATTTAAAGTGAAGCCTTGTTACCATCTTGTTACCTGTAGTTACCGTGTAAGTGTGACATCCGCGGGCCGTAATTTAAAGTGAAGCCTTGTTACCATCTTGTTACCTGTAGTTACCGTGTAAGTGTGACATCCGCGGGCTGTAATTTAAAGTGAAGCCTTGTTACCATCTTGTTACCTGTAGTTACCGTGTAAGTGTGACATCTGCGGGCCGTAATTTAAAGTGAAGCCTTGTTACCCTCTTGTTACCTGTAGTTACCGTGTAAGTGTGACATCCGCGGGCCGTAATTTAAAGTGAAGCCTTGTTACCCTCTTGTTACCTGTAGTTACCGTGTAAGTGTGACATCCGCGGGCCGTAATTTAAAGTGAAGCCTTGTTACCCTCTTGTTACCTGTAGTTACCGTGTAAGTGTGACATCCGCGGGCCGTAATTTAAAGTGAAGCCTTGTTACCATCTTGTTACCTGTAGTTACCGTGTAAGTGTGACATCCGCGGGCCGTAATTTAAAGTGAAGCCTTGTTACCATCTTGTTACCTGTAGTTACCGTGTAAGTGTGACATCCGCGGGCCGTAATTTAAAGTGAAGCCTTGTTACCCTCTTGTTACCTGTAGTTACCGTGTAAGCGTGACATCCGCGGGCTGTAATTTAAAGTGAAGCCTTGTTACCCTCTTGTTACCTGTAGTTACTGTGTAAGTGTGACATCCGCGGGCTGTAATTTAAAGTGAAGCCTTGTTACTGTCTTGTTACCCTCTTGTTACCTGTAGTTACTGTGTAAGCATGACATCCGCGGGCTGTAATTTAAAGTGAAGCCTTGTTACCCTCTTGTTACCAGTAGTTACCGTGTAAGTGTGACATCCGCGGGCTGTAATTTAAAGTGAAGCCTTGTTACCCTCTTGTTACCTGTAGTTACTGTGTAAGCATGACATCCGCGGGCTGTAATTTAAAGTGAAGCCTTGTTACCCTCTTGTTACCAGTAGTTACCGTGTAAGCGTGACATGCGTGGGCCGTAATTTAAAGTGAAGCCTTGTTACCCTCTTGTTACCTGTAGTTAGCGTGTAAGCGTGACATCCGCGGGCCGTAATTTAAAGTGAAGCCTTGTTACCCTCTTGTAACCTGTAGTTACTGTGTGTGTAAAGTGTAACAGGTGCAGGCTGTAGTTACTGTAGTTAAGTGTAACATTAAGCAATTTTAGTTATGCTACAATAGATATGTCTCAAAGTTATTAACAGTGAACTCTACTACATTGCTAAATGCAAGGTTCGAAGACCTTAAGTTAATAAAGAACTATTTGTATTATGTAACAACATTTTGACAGAACTTTTCCAAAAACAGAGTGCAGAAAAAACGAATTTACAACCACTTATATACAAAGTACGAAGAACAGTAAAAAATAACAAAAACAAATCATGTCCTAAATGTATTTTAATAGGCATACTGTCAATTTTTCCTTTCAGCTTTGGCAAGAGTCCACAAATTTCTGGAGATCTTTTGCATATGCTTGCAAAGTTGTCTCTGCAGTATATGAGGAAGCAGAAAAGTCATCCCCCTTTGATGCAATTTTCACCTGTGATCAAAATTAGAGAAAGATAATTTGCAAAAAAAAAAAAAAAAATGTTAATACATGTCAAGTTTGCATATTGTAAAGAAGTGTGGCACAAAGCTTATATTCAACCAAATATAAAAAAAAAGTCTTCTGTGAGGACTCTGTCACAGTACTGTTGCAAGGCAAATCTGTAAACAATAAAATAAGAAAGGACTACAAAACTTACACAGGTTAGTGGAAAACAGCAAACAAGAACTTAATAGTAAAACACAATTGAGAATGTGCGACAGTCAACTCTACTTAAGCAAATTAAAAATGTTTATACCGTAGTAAAAAAACAACAACAACAACATTGCTACTATAGTTAAACCATGGTGCCCGAGGAGTCAATCTGTTTACAGAAAGGCACGGCAATAATAATAATAATAATAATAATAATAATAAAATAACGGGTTCTAACAAATAACGCGAGCTACTAAAAGGACATGTTAGCCGCTAACGGTTGCATGTTACATATGTTACATTACAGTACATTACATTTCACTTACCACACAAACAGGAGAGATGACTGAGGATGATGGCGAATGATTATCAGATCCTAAGCTCCATTGACAAGCATCTAAACTCGTAAAATGTACAAGAACTGCTGCTCTAGTATACAAAAAGTACGTGTGATCGCCAAAAGTGAAAGTAAAAATCAATCGTGCATTAAAAGCGGTTTCAATGCTGCGTATATTAATAGCGGATCCCTGCTCCCTCTGCGATGCGCCTGCGCCTCTTCATTCCGTGATGTTGGAAAGGTCAAGCGTGACGTAGGCGGAAGTACCGACTCATTGTTTACAAAGCCAACATGCAAAGAAACTCAAATGCCCTTTACCAAAAAGGTAAAACAACGATGTCTGACGATTTTTAATTTAGACACGTTTTTAACCAAACTGCAAAAACAAAATAAATAAATAAAAAATCGCGCGTGACCTTTCCAACAGGAAGGATTACGTAATCTGTGGAAAAGCGCAAACTCATAGCAAAACTAGAGCAAGCTGAGCACTTGTGGTTTAAAAGTGTATAAATGTTCATTTTTAAAGAAAATGACCGATCGTTCTGCTAGATAGGACGCTTATTCCTCTGCTGGGATCGTGTAGAGTTCTTTGAAGCTTTATTGAAACTGCGTTTTTAACCTTAAATCCGCTGACCACTATATGAAGAAAAATCCTGATATTTTCGTAAAATTAATAATACTAATAATTTGCGACTGAAAAATAATAATAAAAAAAGAAGACATGAACATTTTGGATGACATGGGGTGAGTAACTTATCAGGGTTTTTATTTATTTATTTATTTTTTATTTGTGTTATAAACAAATTATTAACAAATACAATAAAACAACGCCATGTGTTAAACATTAGAGGGGTTTTGTACATAGAGACTATTTATTAACTATAGTAACAATGTTTTTTCGTTTGTTTGTTTTAACTACTGTATAAACATGTTTCATTTTCGTAATATATAGGGGTAAAGGTGAATTTGAGCCCATCAGAGTGGAATTGTGTTTAACTATTATGGTCTTGTTTTTTTTCCAGTTACCTGTGTAAGTTTTGTAGTCCTGTTTTATTATTTATTGCTTTACCATATCACAGAATTGGCAACTCTTACAAATTTGCCTTGAAACATTGCTGTGACAGAGTCCTCACAGACCTCATTATTTTTTATATTTGGTTAAATATAAGCTTTTTGCGACACTTCTTTACATTATGCAAACTTGACATGTATTAACAGTTTTTTGTAATGTATGTTTCTCTAATTTTGAACACAGGTGAAAATTGCATCAGAGGGGGATGGCTTTTCTGTTTCCTCATATATTGCAGGGACAACTTTGCAAGCATATGCAGAAGATCTCCAGAAAATCATTGACTCCTGCCCACAGCTGAAAGGAAATATTGGCAGCATGCATATTAAAAATAAATTTAGGAAATGATTTGTTTGTTTTTACTGTTCTTAGTATAAGTGGTTGTAAATTAGTTAATTTCTGCAGTCTGTGGTTGGAAAGGTTCTGTTAAATGAATAAAATATTTCTTTGTTAACTTAAATGGCTGTTACACTTACACGGTAACTACAGGTAACAAGACGGTAACAAGGCTTCACTTTAAATTACGGCCCGCGGATGTCACACTTACATGGTAACTACAGGTAACAAGAGGGTAACAAGAGGGTAACAAGGCTTCACTTTAAATTACGGCCCGCGGATGTCATACTTACACGGTAACTACAGGTAACAAGAGGGTAACAAGACGGTAACAAGGCTTCACTTTAAATTACGGCCCGCGGATGTCACACTTACATGGTAACTACAGGTAACAAGAGGGTAACAAGACGGTAACAAGGCTTCACTTTAAATTACGGCCCATGGATGTCACACTTACATGGTAACTACAGGTAACAGGAGGGTAACAAGGCTTCACTTTAAATTACGGCCCGCGGATGTCATACTTACACGGTAACTACAGGTAACAAGAGGGTAACAAGACGGTAACAAGGCTTCACTTTAAATTACGGCCCACAGATGTCACACATACATGGTAACTACAGGTAACAAGACGGTAACAAGGCTTCACTTTAAATTACGGCCCGCGGATGTCACACTTACATGGTAACTACAGGTAACAAGAGGGTAACAAGGCTTCACTTTAAATTACGGCCCGCGGATGTCACACTTACATGGTAACTACAGGTAACAAGAGGGTAACAAGGCTTCACTTTAAATTACGGCCCGCGGATGTCACACTTACATGGTAACTACAGGTAACAAGAGGGTAACAAGGCTTCACTTTAAATTACAGCCCGCGGATGTCACACTTACATGGTAACTACAGGTAACAAGAGGGTAACAAGGCTTCACTTTAAATTACAGCCCGCGGATGTCACACTTACATGGTAACTACAGGTAACAAGAGGGTAACAAGGCTTCACTTTAAATTACAGCTTACACTTACACAATAACTACATATACCAAGGGTGTATATTTGCACAGTAGTTGTGTATTATGATATATTTATGTTATATCATGGGAGCAGCTGGAAATAGGTAATCTAGTTTTCCAGTGTATTGCACCTCAACGGTATAATGCTGCACAGGTGACTCGCTGCTGAGATGACCATATGCAATACTCTTTCATCAGGTAAAGTTTTATATGGAAATTTCGAAATCAAATACTTGCAGAAACTCATAATTTTCCCATACTTTCAGCTGTGTTGTTCAATAATCTCCATGATCACACATAAAGAAACACTAGTAAGTACTAGTACATATTCTTAAGTAAACTGTTTTAACATTTTATAAAGTTGGTTTTTCGTTTTATTGTAATTACTAAATTATAATGTAGTATACTACAGTTTACCATTGGTATCAATATCATGGAAGATATGCTGTAATAACACAGTAAGTACCCAGTACATAGTGTAAAATTATACTGCATCATATATTTTGCGTTTCATGTGCGTTATAATAAGGCAACTTGTTGTAAATCATAGCCTATTTGTTGTCTAACACAGTAGGTCATGCATACCACGTAACACCTTACGTATGAAATAACAGTATAAATACATTGAATTTTCCAAATTATTACCCCCTTAATCCCCAAACGTTGCACACTGTTTCTGTTTACTTATATGTACGTTCAACTAAGTTATACTTAAGCGGAAACCTAAAGTCTGTGTGTCATACATACCACGTAATATCAGAATAGGTACCCTTTAGTTATAAAATACTTACTGTATAAATGCTTTAGAATTTTAAAGGTTATTACCCCCTTATTCCGTAAATGTGGCATATTGTTCCCTTATATTTACGAGTAGGTACTGTGGAGGTACTCTATAGTTACAAATAGGTACGCTGTAAATTCCGTTTACTTACGCGGTACATTGCGGGCTGTAATTTAAAGCGTTACCCATTTAACTTTTTTTGACGTCTGCTTCTTTGACTTTTTTGAAGTTTGCTTCTACTTTTTCTGCAACTTCTGCTTCTTCAACTTCCTTGACTTCTGGTTTTTCGACTTTTTCTTCGACCTCTGCTTCTTCGACTACTTCAACTTTTTAAAATTCTGCTTCAAACTTATTTGACTTTTTCTTCAACCTCTGCTTTTTTACCTTTTTCTTCAACTTTGACTTCTTTGCCTTTTTCTTCGACCTCTGCTTCTTCAAGTATTTCTTTGACTTTTTTTTCAACTTCGACTTCTTTGACTTTTTCTTTGACTTTTTCTTTGACTTTTTCTTCAGCTTTGACTTCTTCACTTTTTCTCCGACCTCAGATTCTTCGACTTTTTAAAAATATTGTTCTTTTTTTTTCTCTTCTACTTCAGCTTGTTTAATGACTTTGACTTTTTCTTTGACTTCGGCTTCTTTGACTACTTTGACATTGATTATGACACTTGTTATTATTATCAGTATTTAAAACTGTTGAGTACATTTTTTTCAGGATTCTTTGATGAAAAGAAAGATCCAAAGATCGGCATTTTGTAACATTATACACTATGACATCCTAGGGAATGCGTGCACTGATCAACCTTGAATTCAAGGGATAAAAGCATCTGATAAATGCATACATGTGAATGTGTGTGAGAGCATTAGTGTTGCATGTGTTTCTGACTAATTACACCTGCTAATGTACTCCAGCATTTATTTGCATGTGCTGTCTGTGTTGTTTTAGTGCTTGATTCATTGAAATGGTTTTAGTAGATCAGCTACACAACAAACGTTAAAAAAATGAGTGATGATCACTGTTTGCACATGGCTGCTGACACTTTTATGACTTTCTGTTCTCCAGGTTTTCTTTGCACATTCTGATATGCCTACATTCACTCTAACATTATATACAGTATGCCTACTATGCTGACAATTTCGTCTAAAAATGTGTCTAAATATATGTCTAAAATGTCTTTAGTGTCACATGATCATTTTCTTCTACTTTGGCTTCTTCGACTTTTTCTTTGACTTTGACTTTTTCTTCTTTGACATCAGCTTCTTTGACTTTTTTTTACTTTTTCTTTGACATCAGGTTCTTCAACTTCATCAACCTTTTCTTCGACCTCTTTAATTTTTTTAATTATTTTTTCTTCGATGTCTGTTTCTTCAGCTTTTTTCTTTGACTTTTTCTTCAGCTTTGACTGCTTCTACTTTTTTTTGACCTCTGCTTCTTCAACTTTTTTCTTTGACCTCTGCTTCTTCTGCTTTTTCTTTGACCTTTTCTTCGACTTCAACTACTTCGACTTTTTCTTTGAACCTCTGCTTCTTCTGCTTTTTCTTTGACTTTTTCTTCAACTTCGACTTCTTCAACTTTTTACTTTGACTTTTTTTTAATTCTGCTTCTTCAACTTCTTTGACTTCTACATCTTCGAGTATTTCTTCTACTTCAGCTTCTTCAAATTTATCTTTGACTTTGGCTTCTTTGACTACGTTTAGCTTTTTTTTGACGTCCGCTTCTTTGACTTTTTTGAAGTCTGCTTCTACTTTTTCTGCTACTTCTGCTTCTTCAACTTCCTTGACTTCTGGTTTTTCGACTTTTTCTTCTAATTCGGCTTGTTTGGCAACTTTGACTTTTTCTTCGACTTCAACTACTTCGACTTTTTCTTTGAACCTCTGCTTCTTCTGCTTTTTCTTTGACCTCTGCTTCTTCAACTTTTTCTTTGACCTCTGCTTCTTCTGCTTTTTCTTTGACTTTTTCTTCAACTTCGACTTCTTCAACTTTTCACTTTGACTTTTTTTTAAATTCTGCTTCTTCAACTTCTTTGACTTCTACATCTTCGAGTATTTGTTCTACTTCGGCTTCTTCAAATTTATCTTTGACTTCTTTGACTACGTTTAGCTTTTTTTTGACGTCCGCTTTTTTTACTTTTTTGAAGTCTGTTTCTACTTTTTCTGCAAATTCTGCTTCGTCAACTTCCTTGACTTCTGGTTTTTCGACCTTTTCTTCTACTTCGGCTTGTTTGCCGACTTTGACTTTTTCTTCGACCTCTGCTTCAGCTTTTTCTTTGACTTTTTCTTCTTCAACGTCTTTGACTTCTGCTTTTTCTATTTTTTTTCTTCTACTTCGACTATTTTGATATCTTCGACTTTTTCTTCTTTGACATCAGCTTCGACTTCATTGACCTTTTCTTCGACCTGTACTTTGACTTTTTCTTTAACTTTGACTTCTATGCTTTCTTACTTCTGCTTGTTTAATTTCGTAGACTTTTTAAAATTCTGTTTCTTTTACTTTTTCTTCAACTTTGACTTCAACTTTTTCTTTGACTTCAGCTTCTTCAACTTCAACTTTTTAAAATTCTGCTTCTTCAGACTTTTTTTTAGAATTTTTCTTTGACTTTTTTCGACTGCTTCTTCAACTTCCTTGACTTCTGCATCTTCAGCTTTTTACTTTCTACTTTGGCTTTCTAGACCTCTTTGACTTTTTTTTTTTACTTCTGCTTCTTCCTTGACTTCCATTTTTCCGACTTTTTCTTCGACTACTTTGACTTTTTCTTCTACTACGGCTTCATCTTTTTTTGATTTCGGCTTTTTCTTGACTTTTTTTTGACTACTTCTTCAACTTCCTTGACTTCTGCATCTTCAGCTTTTTCTTCTACTTCGGCTTTGTAGACTTCTTTGACTTTTTTCTCTCGACTTCTGCTTCTTTGACTTTCTTGACTTCTACATTTTCGACTTTTTCTTCTACTTCAGCTTGTTTGACTTCGACTTCTGCTTCGACTTCAGCTTTTTCAACTTTTTAAAATTCTGTTTCTTCAACTTCTTTGACCAACTTTGAGTAATGATGCAAAAAATTCTGCTTCAGAATTCTGTTTCGACTTTTTCTTCTACTTTGGCTTCTTTGACTTTTTATTTGACTTTTTCTTAGACGTTTTCGAATTCTGCTTCTTCAGCATCTTTAACTTCTACTTCTGCAACTTTTTCTTCTACATTGGCTTCATTTTTCAAAATTTCAGCTTCTTCTTTGACTTTTTTCAACTGCTTCTTTGACTTCCTTGACTTCTGCATCTTCAGCTTTTTCTTCTACTTTGACTTTCAAGACTTCTTTGACTTTTTTTTCGACTTTGACTTCAGCTTTTTTGAAGTTTGCTTCTTTGACTTTTTCTTTAACTTCCTTGACTTCTACTTTTTTGACAATTTCTTCGACTACTTTGACTTTTTCTTCAACTTGTGCTTCCTTGACTTTTTCTTTGACAACTTTGACTTTTTCGAATTCTGCTTCGACATTTTCTTCTACTTTAGCTTCTTTGACTTTTTATTCAACTTTTTCTTAGACTTTTTCAAATTCTGCTTCTTCAACATCTTTCATTTCTACTTGTATGACTTTTTCTTCTATTTCAGCTTGTTTGACTTTAACTTTTTCATCTTTTTTTGATTTCGGCTTCTTTTTCGACTACTTCTTCAACTTCCTTGACTTCTGTGTCTTAAACTTTTTCTTCTACTTCGGCTTGTTTGACTTTAACTTTTTCTTCGACTTCAACTTCAGCTTCTTTGACTTTTTAAAATTCAGTTTCTTTAACTTCTTTGACCTACTTCGAGTAATGATGCTAAAAATTCAGCTTTGAAATCACACAAACAAATTACATTTCAAAATATATTCAAATAGAAAAATATTTAAATATAGAACTTATTTTAAATAGTGAAAATATTTCAAACTCCACCTCCTTTGATCTGATTGGCCATCGCCATCATTTTGACTTTGACGAGTGCCTCTGACCAATAAGGCCATAAAACCAGTTCAGTTGCATAGAAATAATGATAATAACTAAATAAAAGCATGTATTTAAACAGCTATTTAAGTTGAACTGTAATCCAGAGGGTTTTTGGGCTCAAATAGCATGCACTAATATCGATCCCTTATGAGGGGATATAATAAAGCCCTCCAGAGTCGCTCTCTTTTCTTTGCCTAATTTATGAATGTGAAGGGCTGTTCTCCTGGTCGCTAGGTAACACACACTCCGTTTGACAGCTTTGTAGATGCACAGGTGTAAATTTTGGAGATTGGATTTGCTCAGTGAGCGTGTGTATGTGTGTGTGAGACTATTATTCTTTCAGCCGCAGCTGATAACAGGTGAATCTGATCACAAATGCAATCACAGATAATTCTGCTTGCAGCACAGATCCACATCTGACCATCTGAGCTGCCTTAGTTCTGATTTCAATTCGTTTTCAATGAATATGAATACAAATGTTATTTGGACACTCATGAAAGTCTGAATGCCATTACATTAGATGATGAAGTGTTAAACCTAAAGTTATTTATTGGGAAGCAAGATGCACAAACACAGTT
This sequence comes from Cirrhinus molitorella, assembly GCA_033026305.1. Classification (NCBI taxonomy): domain Eukaryota; kingdom Metazoa; phylum Chordata; class Actinopteri; order Cypriniformes; family Cyprinidae; genus Cirrhinus; species Cirrhinus molitorella. The sequence continues at coordinate 35,189,641 of CM065134.1, forward strand.
ACAGGAGAACATTGAGTTTTTCTAATTCTAAATTTTGACGTTAAATTCAATGGTATTTGCGATTTCTTTGCAATTGTAAAATTGACTACAATTTGATTTTTTTCAACACAAATATAACACAAATACGTTCTAAGAATGTTTTGCAAAAGTTACAATTTTAGTTATGAAAATGTTATTTTTGAATGTTCTCTAAATGTTCAAAACTTCCATTTTTTTTTTTTTTTGTAAATGTTTAAAAACAAATCCCTGGAAAGTTCCATTTAAATTCCATTTAAAATATTATTGGAGAGAAAACAATTATAGAAATGAATACTTGTGTTTAGCAAGGATGCTTTAAATTGATCAAAAGTGATGATAAAGACATTTATTATGTTACAAAAGATTTCTATTTCAGATAAACGCTGTTCTTCTGAACTTTCTATTCATCAGAGAAACCTGGTATAACTCTTCTCAGCTGTTTTCAACATAATTATAATAATAAATGTTTTTATTTAATAATATAATGTTTCTTAAACAGGAAATCTGAATATTAGAATGATTTCTGAAGAATCATGTGACACTGAAGACTGGAGTAATGATGCTGAAAATTCAGCTTTGATCACAGGAATAAATTATATTTTAAAATATATTCAACTAGAAAACAGCTATTTTAAATAGTAAAAATATTTCAAAATTTTACTGCTTTTGCTGTACTTTAGATCAAATAAATGCATGCTTGGTGAGCAGAAGAGACTTCTTTAAAAAAGCATAAAAAATTTTAACTGGTAGTGTATTTCACAAATATTATTGTCTCTTTGATTAATTTCTTCATTCCTAATATTTTTTTTGTAAATCGTTTTGGATAAAAGTTAATGATTTATCCGGTACCTGCAATTTCTTTGTAATTGTAAAATTAACTACAATTTCTGAAAAAAAAAAATATATATATATATATATATATTTTAGTTTTTTCAAGAATAAGAATAAAGTTGAAATATTTTGAAAATAAAGTAGAAATATTATGAGAATAAAGTTGAAATATTATGAAAATAAAGCTGAATATTACAAGAATAATAGTCAAAATATTAAGAGAATAAAGTTGAAATATTACGAGAATAAAATCTAAATTTTACGAAAATAAGTGAAAATATTGGGAAAATAAAGTCAAAATATTATGAGAATAAAGCTGAAATATTACAAGAATACTAGTCAAAATATTAAGAGAATAAAATCAAAATTTTACAAAAATAAGTCAAAATATTGGGAAAATAAAGTCAAAATATTACGAGAATAAAGCTGAAATATCACAAGAATAATAGTCAAAATATTAAGAGAATAAAGTCAAAATATTACAAGAATAATAAAGTCAAAATATTATAAGAATAAAGTTGAAATATGAGAACAAAGTAAAAAAAAAATTCAAAAATAAGTCAAAATATTGTGAGAATAAAGTTGAAATATTATGAAAATAAGTAAAAATATTACGAGAATAAAGTTGAAATATTACAAGAATAATGAAGTCAAAATATTAAGAGAATAAAGTTGAAATATTACGAGAATAAAGATAAAAACAAAAAAAATCTAAATTTGACATTAAATTCGGCATTTGCAATTCCTTTGTAATTGTAAAATTTACTACAATTTCTGAGCATAACACAAATACATTATAAGAACGCAAAAGTTGCGATTAAGTTATAAAAATGTTATTTCTGAATGTTCTCTAAATCTAAATTCTCTAAAAAATCTAATCTATTCTAAAAAAAAAAAAAAAAAAAAAAAACGTTAAGGGAAAGTTCCATTTTAAATTCCATTTAAAACATGATGGGAATGTTACTTTTGAATGTTCTGAAACAAGTAGCAACATTTAAAAAATGTTACAAATGTTGCAGCAAAAAACATTCCATAAATGATGTATAAATACCGTTTTTGTGCAGATAGTTTGAGAACATTATTATAAACCAGATAACTTTAAACAAACCTTCCATTAATATCAGAATCTCAAAATGTTTTGAGAATGTACCAAAAATTTTGAAACGATTGAACAAGTGGTTTATGTTTATGCATTTAGCCAATGCTTTATCCAAAGCAACGTCCGAAAAAGGAACAAAAGCTATTCATCAAAGAGCCAACAATATTTGTAACATACACCAGGTTTATTAGACAGCTGATTGACAGTCTAAGTGGAAAACGCCAGAACTCTTAATTTGCTTTTGAGACGATATTCAGCCATATGATATTTGTGCATGAACTCCTTTTACGGTCAGCACTTGAAACCCATGGTGAGACTGGGTTTTCATCAGCCGAACGTTTGTTTTGTATCAGTTTTAAATTCGGTGCTTGCAATTCCTTTGTAATTGTAAAATTTACTACAATTTCTGAGCATAACACAAATACATTATAAGAACGTTTTGCAAAAGTTGTGATTAAGTTATGAAAATGTAATTTCTGAATGTTCTCTAAATCTAAATTCTCTGAAATTCTAATCTATTCTAATAAAAAAAAAAGGTTAAGGGAAAGTTCCATTTTAAATTCCATTTAAAACATGATGGGAATGTTACTTTTGAATGTTCTGAAACAAGTAGCGACATTTAAAAAATGTTACAAATGTTGCAGCAAAAAACATTCTATAAATGATGTATAAAGACCGTTTTTGTGCAGATAGTTTGAGAACATTATTATAAACCAGATAACTTTAAACAAACCTTCCATTAATGTCAGAATGTCAGAATGTTAGGGAAGTTTTGAGAATGTCCCAAAAATTTTGAAATGATTAAACAAGTGGTTTATGTTTATGCATTTAGCCAATGCTTTATCCAAAGCAACGTCCAAAAAAGGAACAAAAGCAATTCATCAAAGAGCCAACAATATTTGTAACATACACCAGGTTTATTAGACAGCTGATTGACAGTCTAAGTGGAAAACGCCAGAACTCTTCATTTGCTTTTGAGACGATATTCAGCCATATGATATTTGCGCATGAACTCCTTTTACGGTCAGCACTTGAAACCCATCGTGAGACTGGGTCTTCATCAGCCGAACGTTTGTTTTGTATCAGTTTTGCAGGACTGCGCCGCTGTTGCTCTGAAAGCCTCGCATAGCGTTGACATCATCTCAGCTCTTGGCATTTGAGCGGCTCCTGATTTAAGGTGTCGGTGTGGAGCCACATTTTCTGGCCCGGCTGGAGCTAGAACTTTGGCAGCCAGTCCAGGAGGGACTTGAATGTTTGTGTGTGTGTTTGACTCTCTATACTGGCTGTTTTCTGTTTGTTGGTGACATACGGACGGACACGTCGACAAGTGGCAAATGAGATTGTGTGTTTGTGCGTGTGTTTGTGTGTTTTGGGGTTGGACGGCCCGATGGAAAGGTTGGAGTGAAGCCAGAGGCCGGAGAGAACCGTTCGCCGCTTATCAGACTCAACACATTGCCTCTTTCACACAAACACACACACACTTCACAAGTACACAAACAACTTCCACTTTCTAGTGAATCAGGGGACGTTAAATGTTTTATCTGGTCGTGTTTGTTTGTGTGGGAATTCTCTGATATCCGCTGTCATACGTGAATTATGAGCCAATTTCCACGGTTAATGGATTTACTTCTCGTCCAAACTCGCGGCCTTTGATCTTTGACCTTTCACCCCTCTTCGCTGCCGCTTAAACCCTTAATTTTGTCACGCTTTCTCTTTTCTTGTTTCCGCTGGTGATCCGATGGAATATTTGGGATCCAGTTTGCACTGTAGGAAAGATTTTTTTTTTTTATTGTTTAGAGAATGAAGAATAAAGTTGAAATGTTTCAAAAATAATGTCAGAGTTACGAGAATAAAGTCTAAATATTGCAAGAACAAAGTTGAAATGTTTCGAAAATAAAGTTAAAATGACAAGAATAAAGTAAAAATATTACGAGAATAAAGTGGAAATTAAGAGAATATTACAAGAATAAGGCGAAATATTACAAAAATAAGTCAAAATATTACAAGAATAATAAAGTCAAAATATTAAGACAATAAAGTAAAAAATATTAAGAAAATAGTCAAAATATTAAGAGAATAGTAAAAATATTACAAGAACAAGGTCAACAAAATTTCAAAATTGTTTCGAGAATAAAGAACGAAGTTGAAATGTTTTAAAAATAATGCCAAAATTACGAGAATAAAGTCTAAATATTACAAGAATAAAGTTGAACAAAAATGAGTAAAAATATTACAAGAATAAAGTCAATATATTAAGAGAATAGTCAAAATATTAAGAGAATAGTAAAAATATTACGAGAATAAAGTCAAAATATTACAAGTATAAAGTTAAATTTTTTTAAAATGAAGTCAAAATATTATAAGAATAATAAAGTTTAAATATTACGAGAATAATAGTCAAAATATTAATAGAATAGTCAAAATATTACAAGAATAAAGCGTGAGAAGATCCCTCAGCAGGATCAATGCACGCAAAGCTCCTGGTCCTGACAACATCCCTGGACGTGTTCTGAGAGACTGTGCAGCGGAACTCACTGATGTCTTCACAGACATCTTCAACATCTCCCTGAGTCAGACTGTTGTTCCCACATGCTTCAAAGCTACCACAATCATCCCGGTACCGAAGAAATCATCTCCATCCTGCTTCAACGACTATCGCCCAGTCGCACTTACTCCCATCCTCATGAAGTGCTTTGAGCGACTAGTCATGCAGCACATCAAGTCTGTCCTCCCCCCCTCCCTGGACCCCTACCAGTTTGCATATCGGTCAAACCGCTCGACCGATGACGCCGTCTCCACTGCCGTCCACTCTGCACTCACACATCTGGACAAAAAAGACTCTTATGTCAGAATGCTGTTCATAGACTTCAGTTCAGCATTCAACACAATCATCCCTCAACAGCTCACTCAAAAACTGTCTCAGCTGGGACTCAACACGTCGCTGTGCAACTGGCTGTTGGACTTCCTGACCGGGAGACCTCAGGCAGTACGGGTCGGCAGCAACACATCCGGCACCATCATTCTGAACACTGGGGCCCCTCAAGGATGTGTGCTAAGCCCCCTCCTCTTCACTCTGCTGACCCATGACTGCACACCGACACACAACAGCAACCTCTTCATCAAGTTTGCAGATGACACGACTGTGGTAGGTCTCATTAGCAACCGCGATGAGACAAACTACAGGAGTGAAGTGAGTCGCCTGGCCGGATGGTGCGGTGACAACAATCTCTCTCTGAATGTAGAGAAGACGAAGGAGATTGTTGTTGACTTCAGGAGAGTGCACACTCAGCATGCTCCTCTGTCCATCAACGGTGCGACCGTGGAAAGAGTGAGTAGCACTAAGTTCCTGGGTGTGCACATCACAGAAGACCTCTCCTGGACTGCCAACACCACAGCACTGACCATGAAAGCACAGCAGCGACTCTACTTTCTTCGCAAACTGAGAAGAGCCAGAGCCCCAGCCCCCATCATGTGCACCTTCTACAGAGGCACCATCGAGAGCATCCTGACCAGCTGCATCACTGTGTGGTATGGCACCTGCAACGCATCCTGCCGTATGTCACTTCAGCGCATAGTGAGAGCAGCTGAGAAGATCGTCGGTGTCTCTCTCCCCTCCCTCCAGGACATTTACAACACCCGTCTCACCCGCAAAGCCCTCAGCATTGCAAATCCCCCCACGATTCACTACCTCATACACGTCTGACTCTCTGAGCACTGGTCTCTACATACACAGACTATTAAGCTCTTGCACTACACCATAATTGCACTGACTATTTGTCTGGTTTGCACTGTTATCTGCCATTGTCACTTTATCTTCACAAGTCACTTTATCTCTCATACATTTCTATAATTAATGCCACTTTATTTTTTACTTGACTCTACTGAAAATTTTTATTTTATATATATATTTATTTATTCTGTACGTAATTGTAATTTACTTCTTATGTTATTGTTAATGTTACCTGTATGTATCTAGGGTTTGAGAGTAACGCAATTTCAATTCTCTGTATGTATGTACTGTATATATAGCAGAATTGACAATAAAGCAGACTTTGACTTTGACTTTGACTTTGAATAAAGTCTAAATATTTTGAGAATAAAGTCTAAATATTTCAAAATTGTTTTGAGAATAAAGAATAAAGTTGAAATATTTCAAAAAATAATGTCATAATTACTAGAAAAGTCTAAATGTTACAAGAATAAATTTGAAATGTTTTGAAAATACAGTTAAAATGACGAGAAAAAGTAAAAATATTACGAGAATAATAAAGTCAAAATATTAAGAAAATTAAGTCAAAATATTAAGAAAATAAAGTTGAAATGTTAAGAGAATGGTCAAAATATTGCAAGAATAAAATCGAAATATAACAAGAATAAAGTGTAAATTTCAAGAATAAAGTTAAAATGTATTGAGAGTTAAGTCAAAATATATTTTAAATTAGGTAAAAAATAGCATAAACTTTGGTTTTAAAAACTTAATAAAATGTAAAGATTACCTTAGTTTTATAAATATATTTAAACCTATTTTTTAACCTCAAGTCAATTTAAATAAGTTGTTGGATCAGAAAAAAATAAATTGTGTCAGCAAAACGTAATTGTGTCAAGTTAATGCAATTTAACTGAGTCAAAGAAAAATCAGAAATTTAAGTTGAGTAAACAGAATTTACTTTGAAGTATAGCCGTAAAAAATACAGTTTTATAGGGCATGGTATAATTATGCTGGGAACTCACAAACCCATAACATTTCAGCAAAAATGTTTAATTTTGTAATTCTTTGTTCAGTCAACTGAGTTTGACAAGAAGAACATTTTGGAATCCCATAGTCTGCTATTGATCTAATATTATTTGTGACTCATAAACTGGAAAACAAGTTTTTTTTGTCTTTTTTTTTCCAATGTGGGAATGACCTTGAGTCGGTGTCACATGATCGTGAACGACCAATCAGAAATGGGGTGGATTTATTAGCGAGGCGAGTGTCCGTGTTTGGCAGGAGAGAGGGAGTGTTTAAGAGGCTGGATGAAAGAGAAAAGCGGCACGAGATCAAGAGAGGGCTTTATAGACGGAGAGAGAGATGGATGGATGAATCCGGGTCTTTAAGCTCCATTAGAAGAGCTTTATATTCAGTGTAATGAACTGAAGGGTACTGGAAGGAGAACGCACTCACACACACACACACACACACACACACACACACACTACAGCTGGCTCTCTGAATAAGTCAAAATATTACGAGAATAAAGTCAAAATATTAAGAAAATAAAGTCAAAATATTATGAGAATAAAGTTGAAATATTAAGAGAATAGTCGAAATATGAGAGTAAAGTTGAAATATTTTGAGAGTAAAATCAAAATATTTAAAAAATAAGTCAAAATATTACGAGAATAAAGTCAAAATATTAAGAAAATGAAGTCAAAATATTAAGAATAGTCAAAATACAGGTGCTGGTCATATAATTAGAATCATCAAAAAGTTGATTTGCTTCACTAATTCCATTAAAAAAGTGAAATTTGAATATTACATTCATTCATTACACACAGATTGATATATTTCAAATGTTTATTTCTTTTAATTTTGATGATTATAACTGACAACTAATGAAAATCCCAAATTCAGTTTCTCAGAAAATTAGAATATTGTGAAAAGGGTCAATATTGAAGACACCTGGTGCCACACTCTAATCAGCTAATTAACTCAAAACACCTGCAAAGGCCTTTAAATGGTCTCTCAGTCTAGTTCTGTAGGCTACACGATCACGGGGAACACTGCTGACTTGACAGTTGTCCAGAAGACAACCATTGACACCTTGCACAAGGAGGGCAAGACACGAAAAGTCATTGCAAAAGAGGCTGGCTGTTCACAGAGCTCTGTGTCCAAGCACATTCATAGAGAGATGAAGGGAAGGAAAAGATGTGGTAGAAAAATGTATACAAGCAATAGGGATAACCGCACCCTGGAGAGGATTGTGAAGCAAAACCCATTCAAAAATGTGGGGGAAATTCACAAAGAGTGACTGCAGCTGGAGTCAGTGCTTCAAGAACCACTACGCACAGACGTATGCAAGACATGGGTTTCAGCTGTCGCATTCCTTGTGTCAAGCCACTCTTGAACAACAGACGGCGTCAGAAGCGTCTCGCCTGGGCTAAAGACAAAAAGGACTGGGCTGCTGCTGAGTGGTCCAAAGTTATGTTCTCAGATGAAAGTCAATTTGGCATTTCCTTTGGAAATCAGGGTCCCAGAGTCTGGAGAGGCACAGAATCCACGTTGCTTGAGGTCCAGTGTAAAGTTTCCACAGTCAGTGATGGTTTGGGGTGCCATGTCATCTGCTGGTGTTGGTCCACTGTGTTTTCTGAGGTCCAAGGTCAACGCAGCCGTATACCAGGAAGTTTTAGAGCACTTCATGCTTCCTGCTGCTGACCAACTTTATGGAGATGCAGATTTAATTTTCCAACAGGACTTGGCACCTAAAGCTACCAGAGAGAAGAGCTGAAGGCCACTATCAGAGCAACCTGGGCTCTCATAACACCTGAGCAGTGCCACAGACTGATCGACTCCATGCCACGCCGGCAAAAGGAGTATTGAGTGCTGTACATGCTCATACTTTTCAGTTGGCCAAGATTTCTAAAAATCCTTTCTTTGTATTGGTCTTAAGTAATATTCTAATTTTCTGAGAAACTGAATTTGGGATTTTCATTAGTTGTCAGTTATAATCATCAAAATTAAAAGAAAAAAACATTTGAAATATATCAGTCTGTGTGAAATGAATGAACATAATAAACAAGTTTCACTTTTTGAATGGAATTAGTGAAATAAATCTTTTTTTTGATGATATTCTAATTATATGACCAGCACCTGTATTACGAGAATAAAGTCGAAATATTTCAAAAATCAGTCAAAATATTACGAGAATAAAGTCAAAATATTAAGAAAATAAAGTCAAATATTAAGAGAATAGTCAAAATATTATGAGAATAAAGTTTAAATATTATGAGAGTAAAGTCGAAATATTTAAAAAAAAGTCAAAATATTACGAGAATAAAGTCAAAATAATACAAGAATAAAGTTAAAATGTCCAATGATTTTTTGTTGTTGTTGTTGTGATTAGAACATTATTTAAAAGTTACAAAAATGTTTCTTGCAACATTCTACTAACTTTTTATTCTCATCCAAAATATAACTTTATTTGAACGTTTAGTTTTAATATTCTCAGAACTTTAAAATGTCAAGTTAAGTTGGCTTGAAAAAAAATTTGCGACCTGTGCGAATAAATTTGCGCATAGTTGGACGCATGAAATTCACTTCACAACAGACGCAAATTCGCATCATGGGAACTTACCAGATTGTCCGACCTCCTCACTCACTTTCAACTCGCGATTCACACGAATCATGCCGCAGGATTCTATCGTGTCTTTGCATTGACTTAACATGTAAATCACTCGCACTTAACGCTTCAATCGCGTCTGGTTACTGAAATCCAACTTAAACTTTTAAAAAAAAGTTATTATTATTCTTCTGAGACTAAAATTATCAACTCAAACTCCTCGTAGAGCTTTAACTCTCCAAACTCCAAACTCAGCCCAGATCTTCAGACTGATCTGACTCCAGTTGCTATATCTTTTCTAACTGATCTGACTTACGATTTTCTTAAAAATAATGATTAAAACTGTGAAAAATCCCATAGACTTCCATTGAGGGAATGTTCAAATGAGCCAAGACTATTCAAACTCACACTGACAAAACTCCCACAATCCCTTCTGTCTACTATTATAATCCATTCACACTCATTCAAACTAATTTACTAATCATGCTAACAATATGCTAATACCATGCTAATCATGTTAACATCATGCTAGTAACATGTTAGAAACATGCTAGTAACTTGCCAGTCATGCCAGAAACATGCTAGCAATTTGCTGATTACACTAGAAACATACTAGCAACTTGCTAATCATGCTATAAACATGCTAGCAACTTGCTAATCATGCTAGAAACATGCTAGCAACTTGCTAATAACATGCTAATCATGCTAGAATCATGCTACCAACTATCTAATCATGCTAGCAACATGCTATTCATGCTAGAATCATGCTAGAAAAATGCTAGCAACTTGTTAACCATGCTAGAAACATGCTAGTAACTTGCTAATCATGCTAACTACATTCTATTAACTAATCATGCTAATCATGTTAACTGCGTTAGAAACACGTTAACAACTTAGTTATCATTCTAGAATCATGCTAGCAACTTGCTAATCATGCAAGAAACATGCTAGCAACTTGTTAATCATGCTAGAATAATGCTAGCAACTAGCTAATCATGCTAGTAACATGCTAATCATGCAAGAATAGTGTTAGAAACATGCTAGCAACTTGTTAATCATGATAGAATCATGCTAGCAACTTGCTAATAATATGCTAATTATGCTAGAATCATGCTAGTAACATGCTATTCATGCTAGAATCGTGTTAGAAAAATGCTAGCAACTTGTTAATCATGATAGAATCATGCTAGCAACTTGCTAATAATATGCTAATTATGCTAGAATCATGCTAGAAACTAGCTAATCATGCTAGTAACATGTTATTCATGCTAGAATCTTGTTAGAAAAATGCTAGCAACTTGTTAATCATGTTAGAATCATGTTAGCAACATTCTAGTAACATGCTAATCATGCTGTCAACATGCTAATCATGCTATCAACATTCTAGTAACTAGCTGAACATGCTAACAAAATCTATCTGACTGTATTGTCTTCAAAACATTCATGCTTTAAGCTTTAAAACTACTTTAAACTTCAAACTATTTCAGACTGAAAACTATCAAACTTAATACTTTTAAAACTTTTACAACTTTTTCAAACTTTCTGGTCAGGCTTTCTCAAGCCAACCTAAAGTTTGTCTTGACTTTTATCTAGTTCATTTTAGAATGTTATTTAAAGGTTGCAACATTATGCTAACTTTATTTTTTACCCAAAATATAACAATATTTCAATGTTTATTTGTTGTATTCTAAAACTGTTACAATTTTCTTGTCATGATTAGAATGATATTTAAAAGTTACAAAATACATTCTTAGAACATTTAAGTAAAAATAACATCATAAGTGTCACGAATTGTGCCACTGCTGCTCCCTCCTCTCACCATCAGAGGGAGCATTCACTCACACACAGAACTGGTTCACAAACTCCATTTCCCATAACCCCATTTCCATGAACTTCCTGTGCCCTCTCACCTCTCACCCCGGTCGGCCATCTTGCCTTCACCCGCACACACCTGACACTCATTACACCTCATTGCACACTGTATAAAAGCCACTCTCACACGCTACCGTTCGCGAAGTCTTGATCTTGCCCCGGCTGACAATTCTGAGCGTTTCTCCTGTTGTTGTTTTCCCGTTGTGACCTGGACTTTAGTCTGACCTGTGATTCCTCTCTGTGCCCCCCGACTTGGATTGTTTACCGGATTGTGATTGTTATCAGCCTGCCCCGAACCCTGCCTGACTCTGTTTACGGTACTGTCTTGCCTCTTACATTGTTGATGCTGGCTATTGACCCTTGTATGTCTGACCATCCCTTAATAAAGCTGCGTATGGATCAACACGTCTCAGCCCCGTTCGTTACAGAAGACTTCGCCACAAATCGATCCAGCGGCTTCCGTCAACAACCCAGCTTGATAATGGACCCCGTCGATCAGCTACTTAGTCTACGTCAGGGAAGGCTATCGATTGAGGAATATACTCATCTGTTCTGTGAACTGTCCTATAAGGTACCCTTCTATGATGAAACTTTCTTTAAGGACTTATTTCGTTTGGGACTTAATGAGCCAACCAAATCATTGTTGCCCAGAGGGGAAGTTAAGGTCAGTCTGAGTGACTGTATGGATTATGCTTTGTTGTGCGAGGGCTCGCCTTTTACTGTGGGTGCAGCTGATGAAGATCGTGACACCACAGAAATGGCGGTCGCACCGGCGCATGGTCACAAAATGGCGGCTTCCCTTTCCCCCACCTCTGACACCGACCACAGACTTGTATCCAAGCTGTATGACCCACCTCTGCTATCTGTTTACGCGGCAGGTTTCACCAGGCCTGCGCTCACCAGTGTCACGTCTACCAGCTCAAGACCCACAAACCCCAAATCCACTTCCGCTAAAATCAAGCCTGCCAAATCATCCCAGCCATCCAAGGACAAGAGGGCCACCAAACCACAGCCTGCACACGACAAGATGGCCGCCGCGCCAGAGCCTGCACACGACAAGATGGCCGCCGCGCCAGAGCCTGCACACGACAAGATGGCCGCCGCGCCAGAGCCTGCACACGACAAGATGGCCGCCGCACCAGAGCCTGCACACGACAAGATGGCCGCCGCGCCAGAGCCTGCACACGACAAGATGGCCGCCCTTCCAGAGTCAGCACCTGTCATGGCCGCCCATCCAGAGTCAGCACCTGTCATGGCCGCCCATCCAGAGTCAGCACCTGTCATGGCCGCCCTTCCAGAGTCAGCACCTGTCATGGCCGCCCTTCCAGAGTCAGCACCTGTCATGGCCGCCCTTCCAGAGTCAGCACCTGTCATGGCCGCCCTTCCAGAGTCAGCACCTGTCATGGCCGCCCTTCCAGAGTCAGCACCTGTCATGGCCGCCCTTCCAGAGTCAGCACCTGTCATGGCCGCCCTTCCAGAGTCAGCACCTGTCATGGCCGCCCTTCCAGAGTCAGCACCTGTCATGGCCGCCCATCCAGAGTCAGCACCTGTCATGGCCGCCCATCCAGAGTCAGCACCTGTCATGGCCGCCCATCCAGAGTCCAGTGGTGTTACTTCAGAATCAAGCGTCTTCGCAGCTGCTCCGCCTCCTGAGTCAAGCGTCTTCGCAGCTGCTCCGCCTCCTGAGTCAAGCGCCTTCGCAGCTGCTCCGCCTCCTGAGTCAAGCGTCTTCGCAGCTGCTCCGCCTCCTGAGTCAAGCGTCTTCACAGCTGCTCCTCCCTCTGAGCCAAGCGTCGTCTCCGAAGCTGCTCCTCCCTCTGAACCAAGTCTTGTTGTCGCATCTGCTCTGCCTTTAGTGTCAAGCCAAGTCGGCACAGCTGTTTCCCCAGAGTTAAGTAACGCCACAGCTGCTGTTCCTGAACCCAGTCACATCGTTGCTGCTCCCCCTGAACCCTGCCACGTTGCAGCTACTGCTCCTGAACTCTCTCACGTCGCTGCTGCAACTCCTTCTGAGACAGATCATGACACAGCAGCACTCAAGCCCCGTCAAGCCACAGCTGCAGTTCCTGAACCAAGTCGCATCTCTGCAGCTGCTCTCACGCCAAGTCACCTCTCTGCAGTTGCTCCCAAGCCAAGCCGCATCATGGTTGTTCACAAGTCAAGTGTAGTCACCGCAGTTCCATCAGAGCCCAGTCAAGTCACCGCAGTTCCATCAGAGCCCAGTCAAGTCACCGCAGTTCCCTCAGAGTCAAGTCAAGTCACCGCAGTTCCCCCAGAGTCAAGTGTAGTCACAGCAGTCTCCTCAGAGCCAAGTCAAGTCACAGCTGTTCCTCCAGAGCCAAGTCAAGTCACTGCGGTTCCTTCAGAGTCAAGCCAAATCGTCGCAGTCACTTCTTCAGAGTCAAGTGATGTCGCTCCAGAGTTAAGTGATGTCACGACTGTCACTCCAGGGTCAGATGATGTCACAGCTGCCGCTCCAGAGTCAAGTGATGTCGCTTCAGAACCAAACTCCGTCGCAGCTGCTCCACCCCTGCAGTCAAGTGTCATCACAGTTATTCTTCTGGCGCTATGTCGAGACACAGCTTTTCCTCCAGAGTCAAGTCAAGTTACAGCTGTTCCCCAAAGGCCTAGTGATGTCGCAGCTGCTCCGCCTCCTGAGTCAAGCGTCGTCGCCGCAGTTGCTCCTCCCTCTGAGCCAAGCGTCGTCGTCACAGCTGCCTCTCCCTCTGAGCCAAGCATCTTCGTCACAGCTGCTCCTCCCATCAAGCCAAGCCATGTCGTCGCAACTGCTCCTCCCTCCAAGTCAAGAGTCGTTACCGCAGCTCCTCCCTCTGAGTCAAGCATCATCGTCGCTGTTCCGTCTGAGTCAAGCCCTGTTGCAGCTGTTCCTCCCAAGTCAAGCTTTTACGCAGCTGTCCATCCTGCACCAAGACACACCCCCTCAGTTGCTCTAAGGGTTACCAATATCACCCCTGAATCAAGCAAAACCACTGCCGCTGCTCCGGAATTAATCTTCGTTGAGGCCTTGCTCCTCCTGAGAACTGCTCTCTGGGTTGTCTGGGCCGCGTACACCACCACTGAGTCCTCAGAGGTGGCGGCTCAGCCCGCAGGACCTCTGAGGGTGGCCCTCCCCAAGGAGGTGGCCGAGGCCACGGATCCTCAAGCCGAGGGGGAGGTCGCACCTGCTCCCTGCACGGTGGTAGCGCCCAACAACCCACATCACTCTGAGCACTCGCCCAGTCCCAATTTGGCCACTGAGGCCCTCTTTATGCTGGGTATCCAGCCCAACCTGGCCAGGAGCTTGGGCTTCGAGCCTTCTCTCTCTGTGTGTGAATGTCTGTCTGTGCTCTATGTTGCAGACCAGTGGGTTCCGCCCTGGGGGGCTTCCGTGCTGCCCTGGAGGGCTCCTGTCCTGTCTGCTCTGCCCTGGGGGGCTCCCGCTCTGCCCTGGAGGGCTCCAGTCCTGTCTGACCCGCCCTGGTGGGCGTCTGATCCTCTCTCTCTCTCTCTCTCTGTGTCTGTCTATGCTCTACGTTACAGACCAGTCTGCTCCGCCCTGGGTAGATCCCGCTCTGCCCTGGAGGGCTCCAGTCCTGTCTGCTCCGCCCTGGTGGGATTCCGATCCGCCCTGGAGGCCGTCTGACTCGCCTGATCCGCCCTGGAGGCCGTCTGACTCGCCTGATCCGCCCTGGAGGCCGTCTGACTCGCCTGATCCGCCCTGGAGGCCGTCTGACTCGCCTGATCCGCCCTGGAGGCCGTCTGACCCGCCCTGGGAGCTGTCCGCCCTGCTCAAAAGAATGTCTGTCCCATTCCGGTGGTCTCCTGAGCATCTTGGGCAGTTCAGTTGCTCTGCTGCAGTTTCGGCACTTCCTGGACTACACGCCCTTCCGAACTCCATCTGCCCACATGGACCTGGTCCTCCCCTCGGTACTCTCTCCCACCCCCCATCCCCTTGGAGTTATTGGACTGTGCTGAGCGTCTGGAAGCCGCTCCTAAGGGGGGGGCTCTGTCACGAATTGTGCCACTGCTGCTCCCTCCTCTCACCATCAGAGGGAGCATTCACTCACACACAGAACTGGTTCACAAACTCCATTTCCCATAACCCCATTTCCATGAACTTCCTGTGCCCTCTCACCTCTCACCCCGGTCGGCCATCTTGCCTTCACCCGCACACACCTGACACTCATTACACCTCATTGCACACTGTATAAAAGCCACTCTCACACGCTACCGTTCGCGAAGTCTTGATCTTGCCCCGGCTGACAATTCTGAGCGTTTCTCCTGTTGTTGTTTTCCCGTTGTGACCTGGACTTTAGTCTGACCTGTGATTCCTCTCTGTGCCCCCCGACTTGGATTGTTTACCGGATTGTGATTGTTATCAGCCTGCCCCGAACCCTGCCTGACTCTGTTTACGGTACTGTCTTGCCTCTTACATTGTTGATGCTGGCTATTGACCCTTGTATGTCTGACCATCCCTTAATAAAGCTGCATATGGATCAACACGTCTCAGCCCCGTTCGTTACAATAAGACAGTTCCGATGTTTATTAATGAATATTAATGAATTACAAGAATAATACAATACACTGTTGCTCAAAAGTTTGCGATCGCTAAGATTTTTAATGTTTTTTTTTTTTTTTTAAAAGTCTGATCAAAAATACAGAAAAAAAAGTACAGTGCAGTAATATTATGAAATATTATTGCAATTCCAAATAGGTTTTTATTTTAATGTACTTTATAAATTATTTCTGTAATGCAAAGCTGAATTTTCATCAGCTATTACTTCAGCCTTCAGCATCACATGATCCTTCAGAAATCATTCTAATATACTGCTTTATTACTTTTATTATCAATGTTGGAAATCGTTGTGCTGCTTAATATTTTTTTGGAACCTGTGACACTTTTTTCAGGATTTTTTGATGAATAAAAAGTTAAAAAGAACAGCATTTATTCAAAATAGAAATCTTTTCTAACAATATAAGTCTTTACTATCACTTTTTATCAATTTAACACTAAATAAAAGTATTTCTTTAGGTAAAATATTATACAAATAAATAAATCTTAAAAATCTGGGATGCTTATGAACATTCAGTTTTTATAACTTAAAGTTAACTTTAGCAGAACATTCTGAGAATTCGGCCACTTATACTGTGCCCTAAAAGTGCTGTATGCACTCTTTTTATGAAATAATACTACACACTTTTAAGTGAATAGTCAAGTTTAGCACATCCTGTCACTGGACAACTCTATATTTCACTTTATTTAATTTACTCTACTCAGCAATTCCTCTCCTGTATTGGACAGAAAGCAGTACATTGTGTCTTTGCTTAGTGATGCATTTATAAATTTAATGGCCAGATGGATCTTTATGAAAGTTCACAGTATTGTTGCAGATGTAATGAATATTTTTCATCAGGCTAGATATTGATTATTAATCACTCCAACCCCTTTATATACATTAAATCTCTCTACTTAACTGTATATATATTCAATAATACTATAATATAATAAAAATATTACAATTAAAAATAATATTAATAATAAAATGTTTATTTATTTATATTTAAGTATTAATATTTAAAATAATATTGCACATTTAATCATATTTTTGTAAATACCAAGTGTAATCATTTAAAAATTAAATTAAAATTCAGTCATTATTTACTGTTGCATTTTTGTAATGCTGTATGACCTCATAAAAAAATGAAAAACAAAACGTTTCTTGCAATTTTATATTATTGAATGAAATTCCAAATGAAAAAAGCTTAATTGTGTGTGTGTGTGTTTATATATATATATATATATATATATATAATGATTAAATTAATTAGATTATAATATCATTAATAATAATATAATATATTAAAATAATACAATAATTATGATTTCAAAATAATAATAAAATCTATTTATTTATTTATTTATATTTAAGTATTCATATTAATATATATATATATTGCACATTTAATCATATTTTTGTAAATATCAAGTGTAATTATTTTAAAAATGAAAATTCAGTCATTGTTTTCATATATATATATGAAGAATAAAAATAAGAATAAAAATAAAAAAGAATAAAAATAAAAAACAAAACATTTCTTGCAAATGGGTCACAAATATAAAGTATACTAAAAAGTATATGGAAATAAAAAGTAGATAAATGGAATTGAAAAGGAAATAATTCAATGTATATATATAATATTGTATCAATTAATGGTAATATAATATATTAAACTGATAAAATAATTATAAGCTACAAAATAATAATAAAATATATGTATTTATTTATATTTAAATATTCATATTTAAAAAAATATATATATTGAATTTTTAATCGTATTTTTGTAAATACCAAGTGTAATAATTTAAAAAGAAAAATGAAAATTCAGCCATTATTTACCCTTGCATTACTCTAATGCTGTATGACCTAATAAAATATATATATATATATATATATATATACACATACATAATTTACCAAATTCAAGCTTAAATAATAAGCAAAAATGTCACAGAATTTTTCCAAACAACTTGTGGCACATTTTATACAAAAGGACAGAAATGCATGTATTATTAAGTGATTTTGTCCATTGCTCTGCTGCGCACAAAGGCACATTAATGAGACTGTTTAACATGTCAGTAATATATGTTTGTTTAATTTTTGCAATAGACTGATATGAATATGGTTTGAAAATATGCTTAAAATGATGCAACAAAACGTCATAATTTCCCTAATTTTTGAGGTGATGTATGACTCCAATTTGCACCAATTTAGGTCTGAAGCTTTTTACATAGGAAATGACGCTCACAGAGACTGACATGTTGTTCATGTGTGTTCACGAAGCGGATTTAAACACGTCTGGCAGGAGTTTCTAAATGAGAAATCCGAGCTGGAGACGACTGGAAAACCACTTAAATCCACATTAACCCTGAACGCGTTTGTGTTTGTGGAAGAAATCCACCGTCTGCTTTCTTTTTGGCCGTCGTCTCGAGGAGGGCCGCTTCGGGCGCTGTGTGTTTGTGTGTGAGATTGTGCTCGCTGGTTCTGGAGGGGACGCTAGTAAAGGTCAAAGGTCAGGCTGGGCATCCCTCAAACAAACGCCCCGTTTTAGAGCCTCATCCGCCGGAACAGACGGGGCGTCTGAGGTCAGATGGAGCCGTTCCAGGATCAGTTTTAACAGGATCCGCTCTCCCCGAAGCGGAGCTGTTTCTGATGATACAACAGCAGATCCGAGACGTCTGTGTTTTCTCTGTTTCTGTTTCTCTTCTCACCACAGGCGAGGCCGTTTCACTGCCATTAACCAGAGAGACAGAAACGGAGATGAGACGCGAGGTTCAGGCATTTGCACAGCCGCCTGAGTCTCTGGAAAGCGTTCAAAAACACGTCCGGCTCATATTCACTCTGAAATCTCCAGAAAGAAAGGAGAAATGATATTTTGCGTAAGGCCAAAGTCGCACTGTGACATTATTTTCATTAATATTAAATGTGTTCGAAATCCATTTTGCTTTTTAATGCGATGCGCATCCTGGTTAATCGGGATATTTAATGACAAATATAAATGTAGGGCAGGATTTTATCTGTGAGGAATTGATTGGATGGTGAAAGATGCAGGAAGAAAAAATTGAAAAAAGTTATGTCTAAACTGGTGAATAAATATGATTTTAATGGACACTGCAAGCATTTAAGAGAATAAATGCAGTATTTTCAATAAACAGTGATTAGAAATAGATTTTGGGGGTGCTTTATTATCATGAAAATAATGTCAAATAATGCAAAATAAAATTATAATATAATATGTGGTTAGAATTAGATTTTGGGGGTGTTTTATTATGAAACTAATGTCAAATAATTAAAAATAATATAATATAATATATATTAAATAAAGTGATTAGAATGTGAGGGTGCATTATTATCATGAAAATAATGTCAAATACTTTAAAATATAATATAATATAATATAATATAATATAATATAATATAATATAATATATGCATTGTGATTAGAATTAGAATTTGGGGTTGCATTATTATCATGAAAATAATGTCAAATAATAAAATAATATGATATATAATAATGATATATAAAAAAATTATAATGTAGTTTTCTTAAGTACATTTTTATGCAAAATTGCATTTTTTAAAATCTTAATTTTATTAATGTATTAATCTTACTTTTTCTTTTAATATTTGGTGTGCAATATATAATATAATATAATATAATATAATATAATATAATATAATATATGCATTAAAGTGATTAGAATTAGAATTTGGGGGTGCTTTATTATCATGAAAACATCAAATAATGCAAAATTTTATAATAATATAATATTATATTATAAATATACTAATGATATAATATAAAACATATGCATTACTAGTGATTAGAATTAGATTTTTGGGATATTTTATTATCATGAAAATAATGTCAAATACTTATAATAATAAATATAAATAAATAAATATAATAATAATAAAATATTAATATAATTCTATATAATATATGTCTATTAAAGTGATTAGAATTAGATTTTGGGGGTGCTTTATTATCATGAAAATAATGCATAATGTAATATATAATATAATATAATAAAATATGCATTAAAGTGATTAGAATTATATTTTGGGATGTTTTATCATGAAAACAATGTCAAATACTTTAAAATAAAATATTAATATAATATAATATAATATAATATAATATAATATAATATAATATAATATATATGCATTAAAGTTATTAGAATTAGAATTTGGGGGTGCTTTGTTATCATGAAAATGTCAAATAATGCAAAATAAAATAATATAATATTATATAGTATACTAATAATATAATATAATATGCATTACAGTGATTAGAATTAGATTTTGGGGATGTTCTATTATCATGAAAATAATGTCAAATAATGCAATATAATATAGTGTAATATAATATAATAGATTTTGGGAATAATTTATTATCATGATAGTAATGTCAGATAATGCAAAATATAATAATAAATATAATATATATGCATTACAAAGATTAAAATGAGATTTTGGGAGTGCATTATTTTTAAAAATAATGCAGTATAATATAATATAATATAATATAATGTAATATAATAAAAATTATAATAAAATTTTCTTAAGTACATTTATATGAAAAATGTTTTTTTTTTTTAGCATTTTTTGAATGCTAACTTTTATCAATTTATTAATCTTACTTTATATATATATATATATATATATATATATATATATGTGTGTGTGTGTGTGTGTGTGTGCAATATGACCCAAACATGTTCTTCATGTGAGATTCATGCAGCTAGTGTTCATGAAAATGTGATTGCGACCCAGACGGATAGACAGACAAACAAACACACACACACACACACACACACACACACACACACACACACAAACACACACACACACACACACACACACACACACACACACACACACACACATATATATATATATATAGCTGGTGAGAGTCGTGGTCAGTTATCTCTGGGTCACACATTCATCCTGTCCTATTACGACAGACACTGCAGTGAAATAGACCAATATATCAGTGTCACGCGGCCACGAGTGTGTGTGTGTGTGTGTGTGTGTGTGTGTGTGTGTGTGTGTGTCTGGTCTCCAGCACAGAAACACACACACACTTCATATATGGAGACACATTGGCTCATATTTCCTGCGGATGTAATCTGTGTTTGTTTCAAATGTCTCTCTCTCTCTCTCTCTCTCTCTCTCTCTCTGACTGCAGTGGAAGTTCATAGGCGACTAACTGGAGATCTATAAAGGCAGTTTGCTTTGACACAGCGCGCACAAATATTGGGTAAAATGGCTTCTTTTTAATTAAACTCGACTTTTTTGATTGTTATTTTGCAGTATTGATGTGTTTCTTTCAGCTTGTTGCAATGCAATGCTGGAATTGCCTAATCAGTGAAGGATGCATGCAGTTGGCCAAAAGAAAGTTAACACTGGCTAAAATAACACTGGCTTCACAGCAAAAACTTAATAAAATAGTCTTAAAAATAGTAGTGGTAGACCACAAAAGGTTATAAGGGTCATCTTTCCATAAGTTTTCCATTGCTGTATGGTTTGTTAGGATAGGACAATATTTGGCTGAGATACAACTCAGTCTGAGAGGGCAAAAAAATCTAAATATTGAGAAAATCACCTTTAAAGTTGTCCAAATGAAGTTCTTAGCAATGCATATTACTAATCAAACATTAAGTTTTCATATATTTACAGTAGAAAATTTACAAAATAATTTCATGGAACATGATTTTTACTTAATATGCTAATGATTTTTGGCATAAAAGAAAAATCTATATTTTTGACCCATTCAGTGTATTTTTTGGCTATTGCTACAAATATATCTGTGCTACTTATGACCAAAACTTATTGGTTTTGTGGTCCAGAATCACAGAATTCCCATTATATGTATAAAAATGTAGTATAATTATTATAATTATTTAATACTTCATAATAATTTTTCAATTATAAATATTATACCTTAATGAAGGCTAGTTTTCATTGGTAGTCCCTTTGCCAGATGTTATTAGGCCAAAGGAAAAAAAAAACTAAAATCAAATAAAAATCAAATAGAAACACAATAACAATGAAATTTAATCAAAATGATAAAAAACTCTCTAAAATACAATTAAACAATAAATTATACAATATAATATAAATAAGGAATTAAGTAAACAAAAAAGTGAATATAAAAAAATATTTATTTAATGTAATATAATTTTATTACTATATATATATATATATATATATAGTAATATATTTCTATAGTAATATAAATCTATATATTATAAGATTTTTGTAAATGTATAATTTCATTTACCACAAAAAAAGCAGACATTTGAAAAAAATTGAAATATAATAATAATAATAATAATCCATGTATAATTAATATATATTATCATGCTGATTAGACAGTCAGCAAAACAAAATAGTCTAAAAAATAGCAAAAAATAAAATTATAAAAATACAAAAATAAAAATTATAAATTATAGTAAATTACAATTAATATTAATTTACACACACATTTACTCACACAAAATCTGGAATCTGAGGGTGCAAAAAAAACTAAATATCAAGAAAATCGCCTTTAATGTTAGCAATGCATATTAGTAATCAAAAATGACATTTTAATATACTTACAGTAGGAAATTTTAAAAATATCTTCATGTAACATGATCTTTACTTAATATCCTAAGATTTTGGCATAAAAGAAAAATCGATCATTTTGATTGCAAATATACCTGTGCTACTAAAGACCAGTTTTGTAGTAGTTAAAATAACACAAATAGAAAATAAAAAATAAAATTAAAAGTAATAAATTGTAATAATAATACAATAATAATAATAATAATGTATTGTTAATGTAGTGCACTCCAGTTACTTGTGAAGTTCATTTAAGTGCAGATGTATAGGATGCAGACAGTGAGTTTAGTTTTGGAACAGAGTCACTCTGCACTTGTTTTTCATTCTCTAGTTGAAGCACATGGTTCAATGAACTCAACCAGACAGAGAGAGAGAGAGAGAGAGAGAGAGAGAGAGAGAGAGAGAGAGAGAGAGAGACGCTCTACAGTCCATCACACACACACACACACACACACACACACACACACACACACATACACACTCGCTGCCCACTGTCCTGCTGGCTAAATATCAGTCCTCTGAGGCATTCGCTCGGAACGCTTCGGAGATGGAGTGATAAAATCCAGGAGAGAGAGAGAGAGAGAGTTCAGTCTCTCCAGAGTGTTTTCCATGTTTTTTTTCTCTCACAGTGGGAAGAGAGACCAAAGGTAAACATCAGCGGCGCGTCAGGGTGGAAAACACACTCATTTATTTTTCATCTTTTCATTTTTCATCCTCCCCATTCAATTATCCGTTTGCTGTCACCGCTGGAAACCACATTTAGTGATTTTCAGCCGAGTGAGTTTGCCGGAAACATCAGCTTTTGGAGGATTCACAAACATACGGCCAAATATCAACCGCACCTCCATACCGCAGCAAAACATGTTAAAAACACGGTAATTTGTTAGAAAACAACTGCCTAACAAACACTGATACTCTCACAGTAGGGTTTATTTTAATGTTCAGGTTGTAAATGTTCAAATAAAACACAAGGCTTCATATGTAGAAATATGACATGCTACAAGTTACATTAAATGGAACACTGTTTTGATTTATTTATTAACTTAAAACAAATACTGTAAAAAAGGTATTATTTTTATTTTGAAATTATTTATTATAAAATATATGCATTTAAATGTAAATTAAATGCACAATATATTATATAATATATATATAATATATATTTATTGAATGCATAACACTATGTAATGTGTGTGTTTTAATTATATATTGAATATTTATTAAATTATTTATTAACATAAAATTATTAATTATGAAAGTTATTTAGTATAAATGTAGAATTTATTAAAAAATACACTTACTAAAAATACATTTACTATATTGAAATAATTTATTAGAAAATGTATGCATTTAAATGTTAATTATATATTTATGTATGTATGTATATATATATATATATACATTTAATGTAATTTTTATCTAATGAATACATAACATACTATGTAGTGTGTGTGTTTTAAATATATATTGCATTTATTAAAATATAATATATTTAAATATATTAATATTATATTATATTTTAATTATTTACATAAATATTTATTATAAATGTGTTATTTATTAAAATATATAATACATTTAATTTATTATTTAGTTTAGTATAAAATGTATGCATTTAAATGTAAATTATATTATATATATATATATATATCTAACGTATACGCAATGTAATTTTAATCTATTTATTTAAGACATAACATACCATGTAGTATGTTTGTTTTGTAAATAAATATATATTGAATTTATTCAATTATAATATATTTAAATCTATTTATATATGGAATATTTACTCAATTATTTATTAACTTATTATGAAAGGTATTATTTAGCATAAATTTATTATTTATAAAAAAAATAAATAATACATTTAATTTAATGAAATAATTTATTATAAAATATATTAGTTTAAATGTAAATGCACTATAAAATCTGTAAAATATAAAATCACAAATATGCTGGTCTGAACTGAGTATATTTATGAAATCTATTTGTTTAGTACATAAAATACTATGCAGTGTGTGTTTTAATAAAATGTATATTTAATATCAAATATTAGATATAAACTATTGTTTAGAAACGATTGTTTTTTTTTTTGTTTTGTTTTTTTGCACCCTCAGATTCCAGATATTCAAATATTGACTTATTGTAACAAACTGAAAGCTTATTTATTCAGCTTTCAGATAATGCATAGATTTAACCCTTTAACTGTCACCGTCCCGTCACCGGGACGCCTATGTTTACTTCACCATATTTTAAATAAATCCTAATCTAATCATGACAAACTATATATCGTTGGAAAGGTCTAAGACTCCTAAATTGATATTTTACCACTGTTTTGTGTTACAAATTATGTAGGAAAAATAATAGATTAATTTATGACAAGAGTGCACCTCAAAAAATGTACTTCATAACAGGAGTTCAGACCTTTTTCACAAAAAGACTTTCTTTGTTGCCTTTTTTTCTATCACGCTTTAGAAATCATAAGAAATTATATATCACCTGAAGACTTAAAATTTCAAAATTCATCCTTTGGAAACCATTTTAAAATCAGACATTGCATTATCATGGAAATTGTACATAAAAATCATATTACAAAATGTTTTTGTTCATTAATTATAAAAAATTACATTTGGATAGTGCATTTTCATGTCTATGTTCACAATAGGGAGTGACAATTAAAGGGTTAAAATTGACAAAAATGTACCCATATGACTGTTTTTGTGGTCCTGGGTTACATATTTCATTTAATTCATTAAATATACTACATGAAAAAGCTAAAACCATATACTGAGTTACCAGTTAGAAATGTAGATTTGGCTGTTTTTTTTCTGGTTTTGAAGTTATTAAAATTCTGACTGTGAGACGTTGAGATGTCAGACAGCCAGCGGTCAGCAGACAGACTTGTTTTAATATGGAAATAATATGGAAAAACGTCCCCTTTCATAATAAAACACAGTGAAAGCCTCCTGACCCCCGAGAAAGAGCCGTTTTAATGGCGCTCCGCTCCTCATCGGTCTGGTTTCTGCTGGTCTGAGCTGAGTTTTGCGCTGGATCTCGCTCAAGGTGATGTGAGGTGATGGCGCTCTGTTCCTCGGCCATTTTCTGCTGAACGGCCGCGTTATTAACGGCTGTTTTACTCGGTACAGGCCGTGAGAAATCCATCGGCCCGGTTAAACAGCTGATATGTGACCGTTGTGCTTTCAAAGCGCCACTTAAACTGAAACTACCCCAAAAAATATTTCAGTTTTTTCCTCCTCTCTCCCTCAGGTGAAACACTCAGATGTCTCACACACTCGATGTGTTCAATAATATTGATCGCTCTAATCATTCTGCAGATATACGGCTTTCTGATAAACCACCGCGCCACACAGCGCCGTAAATATCCCACGCTCATGAGAGGAAGGAAATGAACGCCGCTCGTCGTCGTATTTCCTCTAGATTGTGTTTGTTTTCTTGTGTAATAATCAATGTGCTCATGACGGATATGAGCTATGAGCTCTCGTTTCTCTCTCAATCTCATTCATGAAAGCTCTTCTCATGCATTGTGCTTCGGTTAGAGATAAACCGGATGAACTAATAAACCGTTCGGTGATCGTTTTCGTAACCTCTGTTTTGTTGTGTGCAGGGTTTCATCTGCAGTAATGGAATTGAATGCCATTTACAACGTACCAGATTCATAAAATTAATTTAAAAGCATCCTTTGGTACATAATCTTTATGACAGAACATTATAATTATTAGATAAAAAGTTGAAATTATGACTTAAAAACAAAAGTATGAGATACAAGGCGTAATTCTGAGATAAAAAAGGTCACATTATCTTTTAAAGTACTTAAAAGGGGTTAAAAGTTGAAATTATGATTTAGTAGGTCATTATAAAATAAAAGGTCAAAATTACCAAAAAAAAAAAAACAGTCACAAATATGAGAAGTCATAATTATGCAAAATCTAAATTATGAGATACTAGTTCATAATTATGAGAATAAAAGTCAAATTATGAGATAGTCATTATGAAATAAAATATCAAAATTAAAACAAAAAGGTTATAATTATGACATAAAGTCACAAATATAAGCCATAATTATGAAAAATCTAAACTGTGAGACACTAGTTCATAATTATGAGATAAATAAATATATAAAAAAATAAAAATAAATAAATATCAAAATTAAAACAAAAAGGTTAAAATCATGACATAGTCACAAATATGTTATAATTATGAAAAATCAAAATTATGAGATACTAGTTCATAATTTTACAATAAGTCAATCATTATGAAGTAAAAATCAAAATTACATCCAAAAAGATTATAATTATGACAGTCACAATAATTACATAATTATGAAAAATTTAAATTATGAGATACTAGTTCATAATTATGAGAATAAGTCAAATTATGAGATAGTAAGTCTTTATGAAATAAAAGATCAAAACAAAAATGTTAAAATCGTGACAAAAAGTCACGAATATGTCATAATTATGAAAATCTAAATTATGGGATACTAGTTCATAATTATGAGATTACAAGTCGAAATTATGGGATTGTAAGTCATTATGAAATAAAAGATCAAAATTACAACAAAATTTTTATAATTATGACAGTCACAAATATGAAAAGTCATAATTATGAAAATTTTTAATTATGAGATAGTCGTTCATAATTATGAGAATAAAAGTCAAATTATGAGATAGTAAGTCATTATGAAATAAAATATAAAAATATAATATAAATATAAAAATGTATATAAAATATATATAAATATATATAAAATATATATTAAAATATATTTAAAATATATATAAAATATAAAATATAAAAATTACAACAAAAAGGTAAAAGTAATTATACTTATACAAAATCGAAATTATGAGATACTAGTTCATAATCATGAGAACAAAATTCAAATTATGAGATAATAATCTATTATGAAATAAAAGATCACAATTACAACAGAAAGGTTAAAATCATGACAGTCACAAATATGTCAGAATTATGCAAAATCTAAATGATGAGATACTAGTTCTTAATTATGAGATTAAGACAAATTATGAGACAGTAAGTCATTATAAAATAAAATATCAAAATTACAACAAAAAGGTTATAATTATGGCATATAGTCACAAATAAATTACTAAATTATGGGATACTAGTTCTTAATTATGATATTAAAAGTCGAAATTATGAGATAGTATGTTTTTATGAAATAAAATATCAAAATTAAACAAAAAGGTTAAAATCATGACAGTCACAAATATGTTATAATTATGAAAAATCTAAATTATGAGATACTAGTTCATAATTATGAGAATAAGTCAATCATTATGAAGTAAAAGATCAAAATGACATCCAAAAGATTATAATTATGACAGTCACAAATATGAGGCCATAATTATGAAAAATTGAAATTATGAGATACTAGTTCATAATTATGAGAATAAGTCAAATTATGAGATAGTAAGTCTTTATGAAATAAAAGATCAAAATCAAAACAAAAACGTTAAAATCGTGACAAAAAGTCACGAATATGTCATAATTATGAAAATCTAAATTATGAGATGCTAGTTCATAATTATGAGATTACAAGTCGAAATTATGGGATTGTAAATCATAATGAAATAAAAGATCAAAATTACAACAAAAAATTTATAATTAAGACAGTCACAAATATGAAAAGTCATAATTATGAAAATTTTTAATTATGAGATAGTCGTTCATAATTACGAGAATAAAAGTCAAATTATGAGATAGTAAGTCATTATGAAATAAAATATAAAAATATAATATTAATATAAAAATATATATAAAATATATATAAATATATATCAAATATATATATAAAAATATATATTACAACAGATTACAACAGAAAGGTTAAAATCATGACAGTCACAAATATGTCAGAATTATGCAAAATCTAAATGATGAGATACTAGTTCATAATTATGAGATTAAGCCAAATTATGAGACAGTAAGTCATTATAAAATAAAATATCAAAATTACAACAAAAAGGTTATAATTATGGCATATAGTCACAAATAAATTACTAAATTATGGGATACTAGTTCTTAATTATGATATTAAAAGTCGAAATTATGAGATAGTATGTCTTTATGAAATAAAATATCAAAATTAAAACAAAAAGGTTAAAATCATGACAGTCACAAATATGTTATAATTATGAAAAATCTAAATTATGAGATACTAGTTCATAATTATGAGATAAAAAGTTTAAATTATGAGATAGAAGGTCATTATGAAATAAAAGATCAAAACTGTGACAAAAAGGTTATAATTATAACACAAAGTCACAAAAATGAGAAGTCATAATTATGAAAAATTTAATTATGAGATACTATTTCATAATTATGAGAATAAGTCCAATTATGAGATAGTAAGCCATTATGAAATAAAAGTTCAAAATTACAACAAAAGATTAAAATAATGACAGTCACAAATATGATAAGTCATAATTATGAAAAATCTAAATTTTAAGATACTAGTTCATAATCATGAGAGATATTATGAAATAAAAGATGACAATTACAACGAAAAGGTTATAATTATGACATATAAAGTCTATGAGAAATATGAGAAGTCATAATTATGAAAAATCTAAATTATGAGATACTAGTTTATAATCATGAGAATAAAAGCCAAATTATGAGATAGTAAGTCATTATGAAATAAAATATCAAAATTACAACAAAAAGGTTATAATTATGGCATATAGTCACAAATATAAGTCATAATTATGAAAAATCTAAATTATGGGATACTAGTTCTTAATTATGATATTAAACGTCAAAATTATGAGATAGTAATCAAAATTAAAACATAAAGGTTAAAATCATGACATAAAGTCACAAATATAAGCCATAATTATGAAACATTTAATTCTGAGATACTAGTTATAAAAAGTACAAAAAAATATTCATAATAAAAAGTCAAAATTATGATTAAAAGTTATAATTATTATACAGTCACAAATATGAGAATACATATTGATTAAATACAAATCTAAATTATAAAATACTAAATCATAAAAATGAGATCTTTGAGAAGTATTTTCTTTCTATATTATAAAAATACCTGTGGGGTTTTAGGATTTCATAAATGTGCCATTCCAGATTCATAAATGACACATCAGAGAATCATTATAAAATCATAATTTGCTAAATAATCATAATTATGACATAAAAAGTTAAAATTATATCTTAAAAACAAAAAAAAAGTCAAAAATATGAGATACTAGGCATAATTCTGAAATGAAAGTCAAAATTTGCTTTTAAGGTACTAAATCTTAATTATGAGATTAAAAATAGAAATTATGAGATAGTCATGAAGTTGGTCAAAATTACAAGAAGTTAATAATTATGATATAAAAATCACAGAAGTCATTATAAAAAAATCTAAATTATGAGATGTAAACAAGTTATAATTATGACAGTCACAAATATGAGAGGTCATAATTATGAAAAATCTAAACTATGAGATACTAGTTTATATTTATGAGATAGAAAAAGTCAAAATTATGATGAAAAGTTATAAGTATGACAAAGTCTCAAACATGAGAAAACATGAGTAATGAAATACTACATACAACATATATATGAAACAAATTCTAGATTATTATAATTCTTAGATTAAAAAAAATCAAAATGATCTTGTAAGATATAAAGTCATAATTGTGATATTAAAAAAAAAAAAAATGAGATAGTAAGTCATAACTATAAAATAAAACAATATATACATAAAAGTCACAAACATAAATCCTAATTATGCAGAATCTAAATTGAGATACTAGTTCATAATTATGAGATAAAAGTCAAACGTTTGACTAAAAGTTATAATTATGATATAGTCACAATATCAGAAGTTGTAATTATAAAAAAAAATCTAAATTATGAGATACTAATTTATAATTATGAGATAAAAAGCCAAAATTATGATGAGAAGTTATGATAGTCACAAATCTGAGAAGTCATAATTATGAAAAATTAAATTATAAGATACTAGTTCATAATTATGAGATAAAAAAGTCAGTTATGCTGAAAAGTTAAAATTACGACGTAAAATTATGAAGTCATAAATATGAAATAAAGTGTCGAAATTATGTGGTACTAAGTCATAAATACGAGATAAGTATTTTTTTCTTTCTGTATTCAATATAAAAATGCCTATGGAGTTTTAAGATTTTATTTATGTACATTTCTTCATATAAAAAATGTTGAGGGGGTAAATTAAATTTAAATATCATGCTTTTTGTGCTTTTAATACATTTTAAATGAGTTTTTTGCTCACTCGCTGTACTTTTAGATTTTTTTTTTTAATTTACTGAGTTTTTGCACAGTGTTTTTCTAAAATGTTCCTATAACTTTGTTGTTTACTGGTTGAGGGATTAAGACTTTTTGAAAGTATTTTTTACTCACAATTTTTACCCAATTAAATATTTTAGAGCTTGGCACCTTTATTCATGTAAATCATATTATATTATATACAAATGTTGAGGATTAAATGAGTATTTTAATGCT